>OVBE01002337.1:0-31106 GCA_900406425.1 Iberis pinnata | reverse complement strand
AGAACCAGAAAATGACAAGAAATGTTATGTAAAAATCCTAAAATTCTAGTGTTATCACTAAACTGGTTGTTCTCATTTTTAGGATGATCTCCACCATATGAACCCAATTACCCAAATACTTGCGAGTTTTTTTTCTTTAGTGATTGATCGGCAAAAACTCAAGATTATAAAGGGCAACAATTGAACACTTCCATTTAGCTAGATTTAAGACATGATCCAGCTCTTAGGAATGGTATTTAGGAATGAAATATTGGGTATTGGGTAAATCTTAATAGTTTTGGAGTATTAGCTAGAGACTTGGTTCTAGTTCTTTTTCTAAAATATGAGGGTAGAAGTTGGTTGGCAGTGATGCTTTAAACGAAGAATGCTTGGTGAATGAGGAAAAAAAATGGTTAATCTCCACTAGTTCGAAATCAAAAGTAGAAAATCCCTAAGTTCTAATAGAGAAAAGCTCTAAGTTTCATAAAGGAAAAGGCTAGGAAATCACAAGAAAATGACAAGGATATCCTAAGTAATAAAAGATGAAAAAAGAGCTAAAATATGTGAAAATGGCACAAGGGAAAGAATGAAGAATCTAGTGGGGGAAAAGCCTAAAATGAAAAAGTTTCAAAAGAAGGAGTTATTTGGGAAGTTTTTGATCTAAAAATGGATGGTTAGAACTCTTGGAAGTTGGTAGAATAGGACTTGGGAATTGGGGAATGATTAGAAATGGAAGTTGAGATATTGTACGCCCCATTACTCTTTTGTATCATTTTGATTTTGCTAATTCAATCACTCCCTTTCGAGTGATAACCCAACGATTGAGTGTAAACATTCTTTTGTTGCATTGGAATCCTATTTAGACCTCACCAATTGAAACCTTTAAGTTATCTATTTGAGCATGTTTCACTATTAAAAAGAATTTGAATGTAAGAAGATAAATTGGACTAGATAGGTGGATCGCTTGCCTTTGGTAATAGAATGGATGGTGAAAGTGTTTGGATGATTTGATGAGTAGAGATATTGGTTTGGGAGTGATGATGTATCACATTTTGGATGTTAGTTCACAAGGCTTTTGCTTAATCTTTTGGCTCTGGGGTTTCCACTTACAAACATTTCTCTCTCTCACTTCTTCTTTGCGGTTTGCTTGCGGACAAGCAAAGGATAAGTTTGGGGCAGTTTATATATTCTGTTTTTGATACATTTTACCTATCGATTTGCATGCATTATAGGTTAACCCACTTTCATATAGGTTACATAGCTTGCATTTGCATTGCATATCATTATTTCAGGTGGTAGAAACCAAATTTAAGCATCAAAAAAGGGTTTAAAGATGATTAAGGAGGTAGAAACAAAGCATACCGGGCAACCACATTGGTTTCACCAGGCCACTATGACTGCATCGATCAACATGCCATTATTTAAGGAGGTAGGTTAATCCACTTGCATATTGGTTATATAGCTTGCATTTGCATTGTATATCATTATTTCAGGTGGTAGAAACCAAATTTAAGCATAAAAAAAGGTTTAAAGATGATTAAGGAGGTAGAAACAGAGCATACCGGGCAACCACATTGGTTTCACCAGGCCACTATGACTGCATCAATCAACAAAAACCGCTACATCATGCCGCTGTGAAGAAAAAAACTTTCCAGAGGGGGACAACGGTTTGTAGCAGCGGGCTACGCGAACCGCTGTCAAGGCCGACGAAGCATACCGGTGGTCAATCCGGTTTACACAAACCGGTATGGACCATCTGAGTCAACATTTTCCCCAAAATTTGACTTGTTTTGAACCAATTTTAAGTGGATTAACCCAAATGTCTTGGGTTAACCCTAAGGATTTTAGCGAGGACTATTTAAGCTTTTTACCTACTTTTTTGAGAGCTAAGCTTTAATTTTTCTAAGAACAACCTTTGTAATCCTTTTGATTCTTATTCTGTTTTAAGTTTGATTTCTTGGTTTGATTGTTTGTTTTATTATCAAATCTACTTCCAATCATGATCAACCACACACACATATATATATATATATCCTTAGATTTTGTGTTTATCAAATGATTAGTGAGTAGTCCTTAATAAGCAAGTGGTTGGGTAACTAGGTTGATTAAGTGATGGATCATGATGTTTAGGGATTAATTTTTATTAATATTCATGTAGTTGATGGTCTTAATGCTAGATTTAACTTGATCAATTGAATCTAGATCATAGGTTGAATTTTTCCCGACAGGTGTTCGATGAAATGTCGGAATCAATCTCTATATGCTAAATGAGTCCTAACCAAGATATTTGTGTTAGTTAGTTTAGTGGTTTAGCATGAATTAGGATTTAATGTTTCATAATTGTGTAGTTATCAAAAACATTGTCTTAATTACATGATTAAGAAAAGGATTAGTGCCATGAAAATGGATTAGTCTATTTAAGGGAATCTTAGACCAAGAATTAGCTTAATAGTTAGTATTGAACATCATAGGACACCACTTAATCATCATAATCAATTGTCCATACCATTTGCTTAACCATTTTACATTTGAATTCAAGTTTAATTTTCTTTTGACTTTTGTTAATTGTTGTTGAATTTTGCAACCGTTGACATTTTATTGACTTTTTAGTTTATGCGTGCTTGAATGTTTGAAACCTATCCAAATCTTATTAGCTTAGACTATATACAATTATAATAGGATTAGTGCGTTAACTCTACCTGAATTTGATTGATATCTTAAGTTCTACAATGATGAATGCTTATACTTGCGTATTTGCTTAGATAAGTGCAAAATCTTGTTTATCAGTCAACCAATTTACGTGTGTTAATATGAACACAAAAATATATTCATATGAACACTTATATATTCATATGAATTTATATACATGTTATTGTTCATTTGAATTTATTTTGTTCATGTGGTTATATTTTGTACATATTAAATTTTTGGGTAACTACAGTAGACTTGAAGATTAGTAAGAACACAATTTTGATTGGAAATCAATTCTTTGTGAACCAATTTACGTATGTTCACATGAACACAATTGTATACATATGAACGTATTCATGTTCATATGAATATATATCATGGTTATTGGTCATATGAATAATGTACATTGTTCATGTGGTCATATTTTATTCATGTGAATACAATTTGTTCATCTGGTTTCTTTTTCTGGTTGATCTTCTGACATAAGATATAAGAGGTTTTTTTGGATCAACATAAGATCTTCTGAAGAACTCTAATGCACATGACATAAATCAGATGAATAAGAAATCAAAACATGATTTTTATGTTAACAGCTAATTAGATTGTTCATTCAAAACATAAGAAAAAATTGAGCCATGATTTTGTAGTTCACGTGAAGAACTAAAATGAATAAAAAATGAACACATGATATTTCATTTATGCATTAGATGAAATCAGATGAATAAAAAATCTAATGCAGAAACTTAAACGGTTTAAAACCTAAAATCTCAGAAATAAAAAATTGCAGAAATCCCATAAACACAAACCACTAAAATCCAAGTAAACCAAATATTTCATAAACTCAAAAATCCATGAGACACATACCAAATCGATAGAATGAAGAAACAAATATTCAATTAAACAAAACAAGAGATCATTTTCAATTCAACTACATAAAATTAAGAAGCTCGTCAACATTGTAACTTAATTGAATCATTAGATCTTGAATACACATGAAATCATGAAAAGCTCAAGCTTACAAGGGAATTGAAGATCAAAAGGATTTACTCATCCTAACTAGATTGCTATAGAATCAAACGGAATTTCCGGTGAATGAATTTGTCTCGACACGGTGTCTCTGGTTCAGATCAAGAGAGAGTGAGAGAGAGAGAGAGAGAGAGAGAGAGAGAGAGAGAGAGAGNNNNAGAGAGAGAGAGAGAGAGAGAGAGAGAGAGAGAGAGAGAGAGAGAGAGAATGAAGATAACAGAACGCATGGAGAAGATGAAGAGTTGTGTCCTAGGTAAAAAAGTAAAGTTTGTTGAATTTTCTTAAGTCTTATAAAATATAATTTTATATAAAATAAATATATACCTAATTTTATTATTTTAGTTATTCATTTACAACTTTAAAAATGATTTAACTCAAAATAGTTTTAGGGATATAATGGTAATCTTAGATGGTGAAAGTACCTAAAACACAAATGGATCTAAAAGACACCTTATTTTCAAATTAGCTAAGATAAAAGTGTCTAATTTTCAAATTTATTCATAATAAAAAGCATCAGGCATTAGATAATTCCACTTGTATTCATGTTTAAAAGCCAAGATTAACAGGCATGATTTTCTTTGAAAATAGTTCTCAACATGAAAGACACATATAGAATAATCTCCTCTCGGAGTATCATACCCTATGTTTGAGTTATCAGAAACAAACTCTCGTCGTGTCTAACTAATTCGACCATGCATTAATGCTCATATTCAAAAATTTCATAGACATTAAGGACAATACTCTGGAAAGCAAGAACATCTACTCATCTATACTAGATCGGACCTCTAAACCAAATCTCTTTGTCCTCATCAATATAACATGCATTAAGAACAACCCTAGACTAAGAACCTTAGAAATTCAATCATTTATGTTAAACCCTAACATTCAACACGGTTTCCATGGAAAAATCCTAAAACCTAACTAATAAGCTACTCAAACATCGAAAAGCAAAAAAAAAAAACCAAAATCAGAGAAGACCACATAATCAATAAAACAAAAATAGATGTTATAAATAAAACCAGAGTTCAAAATTTTTCTCCAAATAATGTGGTTGAAATTCGTCTCTCTGTAAAAAGCTCAAAGTTGTACAAACATAAACATTCTAAAACATAACCAAAATTCTTTTATAGTTCTAAAAGGAAAATAATAAAAAATAGAAAAAATGGATAAGTTTGAGGAAACTTTTGCAAAATATGAAAAATCTTCAAACTTCTCGCAGGAATGGTGGACCAATTTTTCGAAGTGTAAATCGATCGATCTGCCTTCTCCGGGCTCGTGTGGACCATCGGTCCAAGTGTAGACCGATCAGTCTAAATCTTATGGTTTCTCATGGATTTTTGGATCGATCGGTCCAAGGCTGGACCTACCGATCTGGCTTGTTTGTGGCTTCATTCTTCTCAATTGATCAAACCAACACCAGATTGACTTCTTCATTCTTTAATTAGCCAAATTTCATCCAACTGTACAAAAAACCGTTACCTTGAATTCAAATCTACACGAACACCTAAAAACCTGAAAAGATACCAAAACTGCGAGGAAAATGCTCGAATAACGCATAATAGCAGACATAAATGCCCACTCAAATGCATTAAAGTCGAGTAATATCAACTGCCCCATACTTAGAGATTTACTTGTCCTCAAGTAAAGCTAGACCAAATCTGGTGAAGATGTTTGAAAAGGACCACACACATGAACTCACAGAATCTCAGAAACCCCAAGTATAGACATCAAAATCAAAAGATACTAATCCTAGACAACCAGTACAAATAAATCGTTTACCACCACCTAACTAACATCTCATTAGATTTATTCAAGTATATATAAGTGTATTCTCACCTATGGGGTATCGATTAGTGCTTAAATACCTTTTCTATCAACGTTTTCATACCAAATAGAGCATGAAATGAATTATGATCCTGACCTTTTTCTCATTTTCTCACTTCTTTTTCTCTTTCTTTTCTTATTACTTTTTCTTTTTTTCTTTTTTTTTTCTTCGCAATTTTCTTTCTTTATTTCTCTATTTTTAGCATTCGTTTTATGGGATGAGGAAATGGACTTCGAGGTCCGCTATTCAATCCCTCTTTTATTGTTATTTTTTCTTTTTGACGAAGGGAAGGAGAGAAAGGATTCAAGATCATACTGAAAGAACTTATCGGTTTTACAGAGGACTGAAGAGAAAAGTACCAAGCTTCAAAGTATACAAACACCATTATCAAGAGAATTTAAGATCAGGTTAGGTCTTATCAATTAGAGTTAGTATCAAATCATCAACAATCCAAAAGATCATAACTTTCAGAAGCATATCAATCAGTGAATGGGGTTTCAATCCAAACAAACAGTTAATCTAAGTGAGTAGTCAAGAGAAAACGATTCTAAACTCACACTAGGTTAGCAGTCATCATTGATCATGGTCATGGTTCCTTCTACTCGACTAGACACGGCGATTTGAAAACAAAATTTTTTTGAAACTTTTCATCAACTGATAAAACATCCAAAATAATATATCACGTTAGTACATAGACCATCCCCCAGACTTACTTCACATTGTCCCAATGAGAAAATAAATCAAAGAGAAGGATGAAATAAGAAATAAAATACATAACTCTAAAATGAAAATAAAGATAACATGAGTTTAAAAGCAAAGGAAAAGGGTTACTACGAAGTGTAGACTCATCAACAAAAAATAGGTTATGCATCGAAAGGAGCAGAGTTGTCACGACTTGGAATGTCACCAGAGGGAGAACCATCGTCAGATCAGTGTCTAGATGTGGTAATTGGTGGGGCCTTCAAAGCACGCTCCAAGTGGTCATCGTTGTGGCGGCGTGATAGGCTCAGGCTTTAATCCTAAATCTATACTACTGAGAACAGATCTAAGTAGTACAGTAAATGATCGATTTCCCACAGAGACCAAATAAATAACGGCATTCAGTTCTAAATTCGATTCTAGCTAAGACAGATAAAATAAAGTGTTTGTTTTTGATTGGTTGCGAATAAAAGCAGTAACTAAAACAGGATGTAAATCAATTAAATAAAGCGTCAGGCGTTAGAGAGTTCCACATGTATTCAGGTTTGAAGCTCAGGTTAACATGCAAGATTATATATTGAAAATAGTTCTTAACATGAAAAACATAACTAGATTAATCACCTCTCGGAGTATTAAGCCCTATGGTTGAATCATCAGATATAAACTCTCGCATGTCTAATAATTCAATCAAGTATAAAATTCAAATTCAATTGTTCATAGATATTCAAGACAACATTTTCGCTAAGCAAGAACATCTACTCATATAGACTAGGTTAGATATCTAAACCAAATCTTTTGCTATTATCAATCTAATTTCAATGAACTAGGTGATCAATTTAATTCATGCATTAAGAACAAATTTTGACTAAGAACCTAACAATTTCAATCTATTATGTTAAACCCCAACTGTCAAATCCTGGTTTTCCTGAGCAACCCCTAAAACCTAACAAGGAGATTACTCAGACATAGCTAAGCAATCAAAAAACATAGTAGAAGAAAACATATTCAAAAATCATATCAATAAAATAAAATACAAAGTTTATAAAGCTTCTCAAAATACAAAGGTTCATGTCTTGTCTCTATGTAAAAGCTCTGAGAAATAAAATAAGCGATGGAACAAAATAACACCAAGCCTAGGGTTTTTATAGTTCTAAAAATAAGAAAAATAAAATAATACCAATAAGAAAAAATCTGAATAAGTCTTGAAGGTATAATTGTAATTTTGGAAGATTTTCATTCATTCTCGACCACACGGATCGTTCGTTCTCTTTTTACGTAAGTTTCTAGGATCTTTGAAACGATATCTTCCCACATTCTGCACATGCTTCTTTTGCGAGACAGTTTGACCAGTCTTCAGTAAAATCGCCATAACTTTTGATTGCACCAATGGATTAACTTCAAACCACCTCCATATGAAAGCTAACTCACGTGAATATATTGTGTCAAAATTTCAGCTCAATCAATACATGGTAACATCTTTAAAAATGGAAAACTTCTGACCCTTTTGCCAGATTCTGCATTTGCATATGCTAATTTGCATCCAAAATGTCTCGAACACCTAGAATCCTGAAAATATGCCAAAATTATAAGGAAAACAATCGGATAATGCCAAATATCAAGTATAAATACCCACTATAAGGCATTAAAACCGAGTAATATCAACTCCCCCAGACTTAGATCTTTGCTTGTCCTCAAGTAAAGCAAGACCAACTATGGAGAAAGGTTTGAAACCGAACCACACAAGAAGTCTCAGAATCTCAGCAACCCCAAGTTAAGACATCAAAAACTAAAAGACATTGATCCTAGACAACCACTACAAATAGGCTATTTATCGCAACCTAACTAACAACATGCTTTCTACTTTAAATTCTAAATCAATCAAACCATCAAATCATTTCAACTAGCTATCTAAATTTAACTAAATACAGATAAGTGCATTCTTGCCTATGGGATTTTGATCAATGCGCTTAAATACCTTTTCTATCAAAGCCCATACCAAACATAGCATAACTCGACTTCTGGTTGTGACCCTTTTTCTCCTTTTCTCACTTCATCTTTTCTTTCTGCTTTTTCTTTTCTTAGCATTTATGCACTTTTAATATTTTTTTTTTATAGCAAAAAGTTATATAGGATGAGAAAATGGACTTCGAGGTCTGCAATGGAATGAGAGAAATGATTTGGATCATACTGAAAGAACTTGTCGGTTTTACAGAGAACTCAAGAGTAAGGTACCTAGCTTTCAAAGTATATCCAATACCATCAGCAAGAGAATTTAAGATCAATTTTAAGTCATATCCAAATAGAGTTAGCATCAAATTATCAATAATCCAAAAGACCAGAACTTTCAAAAGCATATAAATCAGTCTATGGGGTTAAAATCCTAAACACATCAGTTAATCTAAGTCACTAATCAAATAGAAATCAATACTAAACTCACACTAGGAAAATAATCATCACAGATTCTGGTCATTGTTCCTTTGACTTGACTAGACTTTACTAAATCAAAAACGAAAAATTTTGAAAAATTTCATCAAAATGATGAAACATCCAAAAAGACACAAAACATGGTTAGTAACTATATACTCTCCCCCAGACTTACTTCACACCGTCCCGGTGGGAAAATAAATCCAAGAGAAGGAATAAGGCCAGACTAAAGTGAATTAACAAAAATATGAGTTCAAAGTAAATGTTGGAACTTACCTAACAAGGAGAACGATCAATCTCTATAGAGATCGATCGATTTTTGCTTATGGCTCTTCTCCAGGGATTTTAAATCGATAGATCTGTGCACCAAACGATCAATCTGAACCTCCGGGTAGAACCTGATATTTTCCTCAATCACAAAAAAACTCAAAACTAAAAATCAATAAGTTAGTAAACTAAAATTAAACTGACTCAAAGACGAAATCACTAATTTAAAAGACCAAATAGTGGGTAGCCTCCCACTATGCGCTTGTTTAACGTCACGAGCTTGACGGACTTACCTCCTAAGTCAGGGTAGTGTTAGCATCAAGAGATGCTCCATAACAAGGTCCAAGAGTGGACATTGTCAACTTTAAAACTTTCCCCATCACATTCTTTACCACATCGGGTGCCTTATCATATAACCTTTGAGAAAAGCTTTGAAGTACCATTGCTCTTCACCTTATACTCAAACGCATCTCCATCTATTGCCTGAGGGATCAGAATCACTTGAGAACTTTTCTTTACTTTCTCTAAGTTCACCCGTTCCTTGCTTTTGACCTTTTTGAGTTCATCCTTGTTAAAACTTGAGATTCTCTATTCAAGACTTCTTTATCGCACCCTTAAGATGAGGTTTGATATGAGATTCATGCTTCATATTTTCTTCCTTAACCATTGTGATTCTAGATGTTCCTTTAAGAGGGACTGTCGGATAGAAAAACCTCTTATTGACTTTTGTAAGGGAGATACGCTAATTAGACATATCAACTACATATCCTGCAGATGCAAGAAAAGGTCTACCCAGAACTAGTGGCAAATCGGAATCCCCATTCATCTCCAAGATATGGAAATCAACAGGAACTATACCACCTCCAACTTGTACCAGCATATCAGAGATGAATTCATTCGAAGTTATAGTGGAATCCTCAGCAAGATGAAAGGATGACATAAATGGTTTGATACCTGAGATTCCCGATTTCTCTGCAACAGCCTTTGACATGACACTCACAATAGCACCTGTATCGCAAAGTGGGTCCTTGAATTCCACTTCATTGATCCAACAAGAAACTACAAATTACCTATAATCTCATTATCCTCAAGATCAGTTATGAACTTTTTGCGCTTAACCGGGTAAGAGATTTTGGGTTTATATGCTTGAGCCGGAGTTGCTGCAGTCTGAAGAGAGGGATAGATCGATCCTTGAACGGATCAATCGATCTCAAGACCTTTCAAGTTTCTGTACGACGAATCGATCGATTGATCTAATTTTCTGGATCTCCCTGTTTCATCTGGATCGATCAATCTATGAACAGATCTAAGTAGTCTAGTAAAGGGTCTATTTCCCATAGAGACCAAATAAGTAACGACTTTCAGTTCTAATTTGATTTTAGCTAAGACGGATAAAATAGAGTGTTTGTTTTCAATTGGTTGCAAATAAAAGCAGTAATTAGAACGGGATGTAAATCAATTAAATAAAGCGTCAGGCTTTAGAGAATTCCACATGTATTCAGGTTTGAAGCTCATGTTAACATGCATGATTATAGATCGAAAATAGTTCTCAACATGAAAGACATGACTAGATTAATCTCATCTTGGAGTATTAATTCCTGTGGTTGAATCATAATATGTAAACTCTCGTATATCTAATAATTCAATCAAGCATTAAGTTCAAATTCAATCGTTCATAGATATTCAAGACAACGCTCTCTCTAAGCAAGAACATCTACTCATCTAGAATTGGTCAGATCTCTAAGCCAAATCTCTTCGCGATTATCAATCTAATTTAAATGAACTAGATGATCAATCTAATTCATGCATTAAGAATAAATCTGGACTAAGAACCTAACAATTTCAATATATTATGTTAAACCCCAACTATCAAATCCTGGTTTCCTTGGGAAACCCGTAAAACCTAACAAGGCCACTACTCAGACATAGCTAAGAAATCAAAATGCATAGTAGAAGAAAGTATATTCCAAAACTAAATCAATAAAACAAAAGACAGAGTTTAGAAATCTTCTCCAAATACAAATGTTCAAATCATGTCTCTCTGTAAAAGCTCTGAAAATTAAAAATAAGTGATGGATCAAAAAAACATCAAGCCTAGGGCTTTTATAGTTCTAAAAATAAGGAAAATAAAATTAAATCAATAAGGAAAAATCTTGATAAGTCTTGAGGGTATAATTATAATTTTGGAAGATTTTCATTCATTCTCGGCCATAGGGATCGATCGATATTTATTTACGTACATTTCCAGGAGCTTTGGATCGATCGATCCCTTTCTGGATCGATCGATCTCTTCCCACGTTCTGCACATACTTATTCTGTGAGACAACTTGACCAGTCTTCAGTAAAATCATCATAACTTTTGATTGCACTAATGGATTGACTTCAAAGAACCTCCATATGAAAGCTAACTCATGTAGCTATCTCGTGTCAAATTTTCAGCTCAATCCATCCATGGTAACATTTTCAAACATTAGAAAACTTATGAATCTTTTGCCGGATTCTGCATCTGCATATGCTAATTTGCATCCAAACCATCCTGAATACCTAGAATCTTGAAAATATGCGAAAATACAAGGAACACACTCGGATAATGCCAAATAGCAAGCATAAATACCCACTATAAGGCATTAAAACTAAGTAATATCACGACGCGTGGAGCAGAAATAAGAAGAACAAAGCCAAGAGATAGTCCACAAAATGCGTTGCATCATACCGTTGTTGCGCTCCTAGGAATCCATAAGCCACTCCATATTTTTTTCCGAAGTCATACCAGCTCGGTGGGGCGGAAGAATGTACTCACTGTAATATGCCTGATTGTTAGAGTCGAGGTTAGGTACCTGAGCGTGAGAGCAGTGTGATCTTCTCTGAATCACTCCACCTGATAGTAGGATCACATTGGCGGCTACAGCTGAGCCACCTCTGAGAGGTTGTAGACTAGGAAAGAAGCGAATGTTGTCTACTGAGATGATGCATGTGATCTATGCGTTCGCTATAGTGCATTGGAGAGGCAAACCATAGAGGTTCAAGAACATCTAAGCGTTCTTCAAGTAGCTCATGTACATGAACGCGAGTGTGGGATGTCTTTTAAATCAAATAACTGGAATACTGACATGCTCCAGAATGGGGGTGATGAAACTTCCAATCAACTTAGTCCTGGTAGGTGTGGCGAGAGCCAGCATCTTGCGTTCCACAAGAATCTCTGCGAAAAGAAACCCAAATTAATATGAAGCTCCCATTTCTCCGTATTCCCATAAACAGGTGCAACCAATTGGCTGATGGGAAAATGAATCAGCTCTAGCTCAGCTTCACAGAGATCCCCTACATCATCCTTCTCGTAAAAAAGAAAGATGCGCATGAAAGGGTTCTTGATCTTGGCTTGCTTTGCAGATCGGGCTTCAAAATTCTCTCGCGCTATGAGATCTCAAAGAGCTTGGTGGGAGGTAAATTTGGTCATGAAACGCCTATACCCATGTGTGATGAAACCCATAACTTTGCAAATTTTCTGCATAGCCATCTCACAGTATTGGTCAAGTACAATAAAACAGAGAAAAGTCTTTGATACCCTTGTTTATTTGGGTTAACGTTTTGGAGTCAGGCAAAGGCGAGGACTTGACGAGCTAGATCCTCATAAAGTGGGTAAGGGCTGAAAGGGAAGTGAGTAAACCCAACCCTCTCAAGCATGTTGGTAATGTCGTCCAGGATTTCAAAACGCTCCAAAGTATCCTTATCCATAAATCAAGTGGGATTAATTGTCGATAAGATTGAGTCGGATAGTGAACGGTTTTCCCGCTGATCGAGGCCAAGGGGAAGCACATAGGTTGGGATCAACAGGTTTGTCGCACGCATGCCCCTTTCCTTTCTCATCACATGTTGCTTTCTTAGTATTCTTAGTGGATGGTTTATCGGACGTTTTTGGTGGGTTGGTCGGTTTTGTAGTTGCTCTTGTGGGTCTCTTGTTGGTGGCTTCCTGGTTGCCATATATCTGCCAAATAACAAAACTCAATAGATAATGAGTATGTGTGTAATTACAAGCACAAGAAATAATGGTTCACAATGATTGAACAATGCTAAAGAAAGAGAAGCAAGAATCACTTGTGAGTAAACAAGTTATAAAGAAGTCTAGACCAATCAATCAAATCAAAAGGTTATCATGATGCAGTTGAATTAAGCAATGGTCGAGCAATACTAATTAAGATCGCCAAGAATCAAAACTAGATCAAAATTGATGTCAAAGTTAAAAATTAATAAGTTAGTAAGTACGACTCAAAACTAGACTCACAAGTGACTCAAAAAGATTAAACTAATAGATAAATATAACATGAAGTAGTGGTTTGCCTCCCACTCAGCGCTCGCTTAACGTCATTAGCTTAACGGTACTTACCTCTAAAAAATGTGAGATCAACAAGAGGAATATGAGGTTCCTCTGTAAGCTCTAAAGTAGCTAGATAAGGCTTTAGCCTTTGACCGTTCACAGCAAACACAACACCTTGGTGATCATAGAGAACAACAACACCATATGGTCTCAACTCTTTGATAACGCATGAACCACACCACCTAGACTACGGTTTTCTAGGGAAGGCTTCAGGTTAGAATTGTAGAGCAACACCTGAAAACCTGGCTGAAAGTCTCGAGGTATGATCTTCTTGTCATGAGTAGCTTTGGTTCGTTCCTTGTAGATCTTGGAGTTCTCATAAGCTATGTGTCTAATATCTTCCAACTCATAGAGTTGAATGAAATTTCTCTCCGATGCGGTCTTCATGTCAAAGTTTAACAACTTGACAGTCCAAGCAGCTTTGTGCTCTAACTCTAAAGGCAAATGACAGGCTTTACCCTAGAAAAGATGAAAGAGAGTAATACCTAGAGAGGTCTTGAATGAGGTTCTGTAAGTCCAAAGAGCATCATCTACTTTCAAAGACCAATCTTTCCTGGAACCATTCTCTATTTTTAGCAAAATAGCCTTGATTTTCCTGTTGGAAACCTCTACTTGTTGATACACTCAGGTTTTAACCCAAATATATTCATTGCAAGTGCACAACAAACGCAGTAGTATATAAGAGATCGAATCCACATAGACCAAGAATGTACGACTCTCAGTTTAAAATCGAATTAAGCTAAGAACAGATTTAAATGATCGTTGCGATTTGAAAATAGAAATAACAATAAGTTAAAAACGATTGTAAACAAATAACGAAAACGCTAGGAAATAGGGAATCCCACAGGTATTCAGCTTAAAGGTCTAGATTAACATGTAGGATTTTCTTTGAAAATAGTTCCCAACTCAAAAGACAGCAATGGACTAATCTTCTCCCGAAGTATTAGATCCCTATGTCTAAATCACTAAAGATAAAATCTTGCCGTATTTAGATGATTTAAACATGCATTTCAATTCAGATTTGATATGTTCATAAGCCCCTAAGACAATACTCCCGCAAGAAAATGCACTTATTCATCTAGACTAGATCAAACTTCTAAACTTAATTCCTTTGAGTTTATAATTCTTAGATCAATGAACTAGTTAGCTACTCTAATTCATGAATAGGAACAAATCTAGACCCGGAACCTAACAATTTCAATCCATTCGATCAAACCTTTAACAATTAACCTGGTTTTCCTGGGAAACCCTAAAACCTAACAAGTGAACTACTCATACATGATAATAGAGACAGAAATCATAGAAAGATTAAACATTGGAGAATCAAAAACCAAATTGTATATAAATAAAAGACTGATTTTAGAATTCTTCTCCCAAAACACAAGGATGGGATTCGTCTCTCTGTAAAGCTCTGTAAAAACTAATAATCAAATTTCCTAAAAATAATAAGCCAAAAGGCTTTTATAGTCTCAAAATAAAAGGAAAATAAAAACCCAATAAGAAAAACTAATAATTAGCCTTAAGAACGAATGCGTCTTTTTGCTTGAATTCACTCTTGTTCGTGTAAAGGGATCAATCGATCCAATGAAGGATCGATCGATCAGCATATCAAAGGAGATGATCGATCCAAGTGGGATCGATCGATCTGATTTTCCGTAAGTTTTCCAGGAGTCTGGATCGATCGATCCAGGCTAGCATCGATCGATCGATCCAGGCTAGCATCGATCGATCTCCTCATAAGTAAAAGTCTCGATTGATCATTCTTCAACATGGATGGATCATTCCATATTCATTTAGTACCTTTGCATTTGAATTCTTCTGAAAATCATCACTTTCTCTCCAGAACGTCCCAAACACCTAGAATCCTGAAAACATGCTAAAACCACAAGGAAAACACTCGGATAATACCAAAATAGCAGGTATAAACACCCACTATAAGCATTAAAACCGAGTGATATCAATTTCCCAGACTTAGATCTTTGCTTGTCCTCAAGTAAAGCAAAACCAAATCTAGAGAAGAGGTTTGAAAACCATACCACACAAGAACTCTCAGAATCTCAGCAACCCCAAGTTCGGACATCAAAAACCAAAAGACACTAATCCTAGACAACACTGCAAATAAATTGTTTACCACCACCTAACTTAACAACATGCTTCCTAGTCTAAACCCCAACCAATCAAATTATCAAGTCATATCAACCAGCTTATTAGATTAAATTAAGTTCATACAGGTGCATTCTTACCTTGGGGTATCGATCAACGCTCCAGAGTATCCTTCATTCAGGATCCCCATGCCAATTCGAGCATCGAGCCAATTTGGATCCCGTCCTTTCCTTCTTCTTTTCTAACTTCTTTTATTCATTTTTTCTTTTCCCTTTTTTTAGCAGACGACTTTTTTTCTTCACTATAGATCCCATCAGACTGGGCAAGGTTTCCCACTAGCTCCCATCCTTCATCCAAAATTTTGTTGAGGAAGTTCCCCTTGCTGGCTATATCAAGTAACATCATAATCTTAGGTAGAGCACCTCGATAGAGGGTGCTGATGAGTAACGCTTTGCTGAATCCATGATGGGAGCACTGCATTGTATAGTTCTTGAAGCACTCCCATGCTTCAGAGAAGGTTTCAACATTCCTTTGCGCGAAACCCAAGATATCATTCCTTAGTCGAGCTGTTCTAGAAGTAGAGAAGAACTTTGCAAGAAATGCTTTCTTGTAGGCATCCCAGGTGGTGATGGAGTTCCTGGGAAGCAACTTCTCCCCCAAGGAGAATGGGAGAGGCATAGAATAAAAGCATCCTCACTCACACCATTTATCTTCGTGCGGCTGCAGAAGCGATCAAACTCGTCGAGATGATCAAGTGGATCCTCCATAGGCAGACCGTGGAACTTGTTTCCCTGCACCATTGCGATTAGACTATGCTTGATCTCGAAGTTGTTGTTTTGAACTGCAGGTGGATTGATTCCATGTTGGATGGTGTGAGTATTGGGGTTGTCACCAGTACCTATAGTGTGTTGGTTATCTCGTTCAGCGTTGTCTGCCATTTGTAAGTCCAACCTTCTTAAGTGTTCCACACGTTCTTGTTCTCGTCTTGCCTGAGAGTATTCCCGTTCAAGAGCTCTGATATCTTCAACGATGGGTATTAAGTCTGTTGGTCCTCTGCTTCGCAGGTTCATACACTACTGTACAAGTACCCGAAAAGAAAGCAAACAAAGGTAAACAGGTAAGTATGGTAGTAAAAGAAGTTTGATCTCAAAAGATCCAAAATCCAGAATGTAGTAAACAAACACCCAAATGGCAATGGCGTTAAATTGATAGTAAGATTTTTTCTCTATCATTCCCTTACACCACTATCATGGTCATTGTAGTATGTAAGGTTATCAATCCAAATGGGTGTGTACTAGCAGACTAGATGCAATGGATTCTTCTAAGTCAAGCAAATATGAAAATGGGGGTTTTCTAACAAGTCCTAAGGGAAAAGGGAATGCATAGAACTAAAAAGGCATAAACAGAAACAAATATGCATAAGAAGCTAAAAAGGGTAAAAGTTAAAAACAGAGGAAAAGCAAGAAGGATAAAGATGCAATCAGGTGTAAAGCAGATCCTGAGGACAAGGGTAATCGACTAGAGATCTATCCCAATCTACCTATGCACCTAACATACCTCAAACAATGAGCTATCCCCAGACAGTAGATTCATATGCAACTAAANTCAACCTAAGCAATCACCAGACCTAACTCCCGTTAACGGTACACTACCTAGAATGCATGAAGAACCAACCTACTAAAGCCAATAAGCTCCCTAAACATCTAACTCCTTAGGCTGAGATGCAGATCCTAAACATCTAAATCGTTAGGCTAGGATGAACAAATCTCTAAAATCACCATGATCAGGTATTCCATTGAACACTTTTTGGATGCTGGAATGCCCAAGATCATATTTTGATTGGCGTGAAAGAAACCAGCATTAAGCACAATGAAACAGAAGGGATCTATATGCAAACAAGCTTAGGTGCTAAGCTAAGATCAGAACATCAACCCTAGTCTACCCCATCCTCGGGAACTTAAACAAAATACTCACTACTTATGAGTATGAAAGCAGGAAAAACAGAAATCATAACCTTAAAACTAAACATCATGATCAAAGGTCAAACTTATAAAGAACAACAAGAACAGCAAGAACTCAAACCCAGAAAATAAGAACAGCAATGAAATAATAACAAACCCAGAAAATGATCAAAGCTAAAACATAAGATTAAAATGAAAAACAGAAGATCAACATGCACCAGATAGACATCAACCTTAAACTAAACAGGAAAGTAAAAGAAAACATTAGATTAACATAAAACTTAAAGGATTCTGGGTTTTTACACCAAGAACACTAAGAACAACAAAGGAAAAAGAGACAAAAAGGAACCTAAGAAAAAAACCTAAATGGCAACAAAAACAGAACTTGCTAAAAAAGGAGGCGTTTTAGGGCTTATATAGTGTTTAGGAAAAAGCCCTAAAATGCATCTTGGGTCAGGTCCATTCCGGATTCGAGTTGGTCGGGTCGGAGCATGTTTGGCTCGAGCTAAGAAGTGAATGAGATCGAGCCAAAGTATTAAGGTAGCTTCGGAGCTTGAGCTGAGGTCGAGCCTAAATGTTGGTGATCGAGGTGGCCAAGGTGAATAAGAGTGCGTGATCGAGCCAGCTAGGGTGGTGAGATCGATCCGCAGTTGAGGCCAAGATGGAGACATAGCATGGCTCGATCTAAAGTTGGAGTTAAAGGAGATCGATTCGGGCTTTAGGTGGTGACGAAGTGAGATCGAGCTGAGGAGTTGAGTAGATTTGGCTGGCTGCTAGGTGGGCTCGGTCCGTGGGATCGATTCAAGTTGAGGTTGGATAAATCCGTAATGTTGCATGGATCGATCCGATGGTGAATCTGGATCAATCCAATGGTGAAGCTGGATCGACCCGCATTGAAGTTGGCTCATCCTTTGGATCGATGTGGGCCTTTTGCTGGTCTTTCTAGCTGAGTCCTAGCTTGAGCTGGTCTATTCCACACATTTTCCTTTCCTCTTCTAAATTTTCACAAATCATCTTGAAAGCTCTTGAAAGTCCTGAAAAAATCTCCAAAATGCGTACATATGCGAATACTAATGAAAAAATCTCTAAAAATAACAAACTTTCTAATAACAACTATAAATATGATATATGAACACATAAAGACTTCAAATTGATGCTAAATGACTTCTAAAAACCATGATATACATAGACTTATATCTTCGGCTCTTCAGGTGCCATTACTAAATGATATGAGGAGTTCATTCAAAAGCGTGGTCCTCTAAGTGGAACTGGTGATGACTCATATCTACTATGCCACATATCTCTAGAAAAAAATCCCAGAAACGTAATCTTCGACATTCTTGTTAATGTCCATAATTGCTCTGTAAGCATGCTCACATGGAATCCCTGAAATTCTCCATTTGCCACAAGTACATGTGTGTTTTATCATGTTCACCCCATAAGTATTTCCATCAAGAACAACCTCAAACTGACCATGAGTGGTTGGGAATGAGACACACCTTGAAGCAACATCTTTTTCTTGTAGCAGAATCTTCGCATCATACTCACTGAATAAACCTTCATGATTGTGTGCTTTGATGTTTCGTTTTGCAATTCTCTGCATTGCTTGCCTCCTAATTGTCTCAAGCATAGGAATCATTGCTTTAGCCCTTGCCTTGGTTATTGTTGCGTTAAAATATTTTGTTGAATTGTTGCCCACATTTTCACAGCAACTACCTATTACATAGAATGCCAAAGACCAACTTCTTGGATCCTCCTTCATCAAGTCATCATACAAGCGCATATCATACTCTTTTATCTTCATTAGGTTCTCTGACCTTTCTGTAGGATTATACAAGCGCATATTATACTCTTTTATCTTCTTGGCTCAGATTGTTCCCCTATTTGCTTGCCATCGAGTAAAATTCATGTGAGCTTCACTAAACAAATGGGAAAAAAACGTCATTTAAACAATGAATTTTCAAATTTTGGTAAAAAGACTGAATTTTTTAGTGCCCATTTAAATCCTATATTTTCTTATGAATATATTTAAAGATCAAAATTTTCGTTGACTAAGCCATTTTAAATTCATTATTAATCAACAATCAATTGTAATTAACTCTGTTAACAGCACTGTTGTTGTATTTGTTTAACAAAAGTCTGCGTTTTGATTAACATAAACTGATGAACAAAAATCCTATCAAACCTAAAAATTCTCAAATTTCACTCAGTCTTCTTTCTCCATGTAATGGCAAGAAATCAACGTATCCTTTGTAATAATAACCATAACTAACCATAATATGCTTGGATCCTCCTTCATCAAGTCATCATAGAAGCGCATATTATACCGCAAGCTACCAAACTAATGGTTTCAGCATGTCTTTACTAGCATGATTTTTCTTCAGATTCTCCATGATATTCTTGACACACATTCTATGTTGAGCATTTGGCAACTCAGCCTTGACAGCACTTATCAAACCCTGAAAAAGACAGAATTAATCACACACAAAATAATCATCATAAGCTACACAATATACAGAATTAATCACATAAACTGCACAATATACAGAACTAATCACACACATAATATGAAAATCAACAGAAGTAACCATCACAAACTACACAAAATGACAGAACTAATGATATCACTCGATTTTGATGAATTTTAGTGAGTATTTACACTTGCTATTTATCATCATTCGAGTGTTTTCTATGTGTTTTTGGTATATTTTCATGATTCCATGTATTTTAGACGTTATGGAGTAAAAAGGTGGTTTATGCAAAAAGTGGATACAATTTGACGATTGCAGAAGCAGAGTTTAACAGAAGAGTCGGAAGTTGATCGACATTTGGAGATGTTTCTATGAATGGAATGGACTGATATTTTAACTCAAACTGGCCAAGTGAGTTAGCTTTCATATGAAAGTGATTTGAGATCAATCCATTGAGGCAATCAGAAGTTATGACGATTTTACTGAAGAATGGTCAAGCTGTCTTGCAGAAAAAGCATGTGCATCACGTGATTGAAGAGATCGATCGATCCACACATGGATCAATCAATCCTGAAGACTGCCAAAACTCCGTAAGTTTGGATCAATGGATCCACACTTGGATCGATCGATCCGAATGCTCGAGGATTAATGAAGTTTGCCAAAAAGACGTTTCCGTCCTCAAGTCTTATCATAGGTTTTTAGGTTTAGGTTTTATTCTCTTTTGACTTCTATATAAGTCAGAAGCTTAGGTTTATTTTCATAACACCGAATAGCATAAAACATTACAAACCAGAACACAGTTTTATTTTCTAGGAAAGACGAATCTGATACATGTATTTTGGAGAAGAATTCTACACTCTTTCTTTTTACTTTAATTCAATTATGGTTTTGAATATGTTTTCTCTATCAATGATTGTTGATCTTTTGACTATGTCTGAGAAGTCTCTTTGTTAGGTTTTAGGGATTTCTCAGGAAAAACAGGTTTTGATGGTTAGGGTTTGACTTTTATGGATTTAAGTTGTTAGGTTCTTAGTCTAGATTTATATTTTTATTGCTTGAATTAGTCTAATCACCTAATTCATGACTTTATGTTAGTAAATACAAAGGGATTTGGTTTATTTTATCTGATCTAGTCTAGATGAATAAGTATCTTTGCTTGCGGGAGTATTGTCTTGGAATACTTATGAACATATCGAATATGTAGTCATTGCATGATTTAATTATCTGTTTTAGAGATCTAAGACTTCGGGAGAAGGTTAGTCTTTATTTCTAGAAATTCTATCATAGGGGGTCTAATACTTCGGGAGGAGATTAGTCTATTGCTGTCTTTTGAGTTGAGAGCTATTTTCGTTGTTAATCTTGCTTGTCAACCTGAACCTCAAACATGATTACCTGTGAAACTTTCCTATTGCCTAGCGTTTATTTCTATTGATTTACATTTGCTTTTTAATCATTCATTTTACTTTTAAATCATTTTAAAAACATTCCTTCTTTTATCTTGTCTTAGCTAGAATCAAATTGTAAACTGAGAGTCATGTTGTCTAGTCTTCGTGGGATCGACCATTTACTGTACTATAAAGATCTGTTCTCTGCAGTATAGATTTAGGATTTAAAACCTGAGCCTATCAGATTTTTGGCGTCGTTTCCGGGGACCAATACAGTGCATTTTATGTTTTTCTTAGAGTCTAGTCTAAGCTTTTTATTTTCAGTACTAACTTCGTTGTTTCTGCTTGTTCTTGTTTTGAAGGTGCATGACCATGATATCTTACAAATCACTTGAACTGCTTATTATCTCAAACGAAGAACTTTCATGATTAAAATGCTCGAACCGGAAGTCTAGAAGAAGCGCCAGTTCATCCATTCCAATGGCTGATAACGTAATTCAGAATCCGATCATTCCTTTAGGACAGAACGCCCAAGTCCCTCTAGGATTGGAGCAGATAGGACAGTTGGGGTGCAACCAACAAGGAGGTAATCAAATACCGCCTTTGAATCTTGAAAGAGATGCAAACCGAAGAGTTGAAAACGCCAATCTAGGCGATGGAAATGGAGAACAAGCTCCACCAGAACCATACCAAAATCGCCTACCTCCCCAACACATGGTGCTTGTTGGCAACAAATGCAGCACTACTCAATGAATGGAGTCTCTAAATACTTCGGACATAGTAAGCTCTTCAACCATTCTTTAGTTGATAGAGCTCTGAGGTGGTTAAAGTCATTATCTGCCAACTCGATCGAAACTTGTGATGAATGCAAAGCCAATTTTCTAAACCATTTCTACACCTCCACCAGAACCAAAAATTTGAGAAGTAAGATCTCTCAATTCCAGCAAGGACCAGTGGAATCATTCTATGAGGCATGGGACAAGTTCAAGGAGTACCTGCGGGATTGTCCACATCATGGTTTTTCTAAACTGAACCTCTTGAACACTTTCTATAGAGGTATTAATCATAAATACCAACTCTCTCTGGATACAACTAGTAATGGTGACTTCATGACTAAACCCGTGAACGAAGATTACAAGCTCATCGACAATCTTGCTGATAGTAATAGCAATCATTGTTCTGATTTTGATCGAAGGGTCCGATCATCTGGTTTGGAATCTACTGGACTAGTAGAGGTGATGGAGCTTCTCACTCAGTTTCTTAAAAATAGAATGAAAAGCATGTTAGTTTTGCTGAAGATGTTGAGAAAGTTGAAGTTGACTGCTTTGCAATCAATGAATCCGAGAACATCGAGGAAGTTAGCTACATAAATAGCTAGGGAAAAAGAGTGTACAACCAAGGGCATAATCCAGGTTACAACAAGGGTAATCTGTCATAGAGAAGTACCAATGTCACAAACCCTCAGGATCAAACTTACCCTCCTCAGAACAACTTTGCACAGAAATCTGGACAGCCATTTGTTCATAAATCGGGTTTTCAAAAGGGTTTCCAGCAAATAGTCCAACCTCAAGCTCAACAGGAGAATAAGATGGAGGTAATGTTGAAACAGATCTTAGAAAGTTAGCAGCAGACTGAAAAGAACTTGAATGCAAAGTTGGACGGTATGTACAACGATTTGAACAATAAGTTTGAATCATTGTCTTCTCATGTAAAGAAGTTAAATGTAAAAGTTACTCAAACTTCTGAAGTGGTGAAAAGACAAGATGGTATGCTACCGAGAAAGTTGAAGAGAATCCCAAGGGATATATCAAGGCATTGAATTCAAGTTCTGATGTAAAGGGTGAAATGTCTGCAGATTTTCGGAATGGGAAAAATGATGCAGAGGCTCTGATCAATCGATCCAAGGAGGGATCGATCGATCCGAAGTTACGGAAAAATGATAATAAGGGTCTGATTGATCAATCCAAGGAGAGATCAATCGATCCAATGTTATGCAAAAGCACAGACACTTCCGATCGATCGATCGTTCCAACTAGGATCGATCAATCCATCGGACCAATTTCTGAAGAACCAGCTGATCGATCGATCCAAGAAGGGATCGATCGATCCACCCTCAAAACCTACACCAAGCTCAAAGCTACTTTCCAAGGTCCAAACCTCTTGCCCCAATAGACCTAAGGCCTCTACTGAAGAACACATGTACTACGATGTTTTTTTTCAATAGTTTCTTCCTTTAAGAAGAATTTATAAGATAGAGGACCCAGGTGAGTTTTTGATTGCAGTGAAAGTTAAGTAAGTCTTGCATAACCATTCGCTGTGTGATATTGGTGCTAATGTTAGCATCATGTCAAAGATAGTAGCTGAGAAGCTGGACTCAGAGAAGACCTTTCGGAATTTCGTTTGCCTTGGCTAACAATACTATTGTGGCTTCTAGTGGTTTTGTCTCTGACGTTATGGTACAAGTGGGAGATTGCATTGTCCCAGTCAATTTCCATGTATTTGACACGAATGGGAATTCTGAAGGATCGTTGGTTCTGGGTAGACCGTTCTTAGCCTCAGTAGGAGCTGTAATGCATGTTCCTCAGAAGAAAATCTACCTAACCAACATCCAGAAATCATACTATTATCTCGTAGTACCCTATGTACCAACAGCAAGGATTATAGATATCAAAGAAGTAAAAGCTGAGCAAACCCTTCAAAACGAAGCTGAAGACTCTGATGTTAAAATCAAGAGCAAGGAATCTCAAGTTCAACCCAAAGTTGCTACCCTAAGGATGAAGAAGAGGGGGAAGATTAACTTACAGAAGGTCGTAGAGAGTGCTGAGTTGGACCTGGATGATCAAGGGAAGGAAAAGGCTGCATCACAACCATTTTCAAGGGAAAAAGGTAAAGGTAAGGAGATTTTGAAAGAAGGCAGAAAGAAACCCCACATGACTTTGATTCATAAGTTAATGGGTGAAGGATGGGTTGATTATATAGAGTGAAGAAGAGCAAAGGTTTTCCAAAACCTTTCTCTATGGTTAGGATTCCTTTTGTTCAAGATCTTAAAAACAAAGGAAAGGATCTCAAGAGGGCAGCAATGAATAAGATGTTAAAGTTTCAAATATTAGAAAAGGATGGAAGAACGATAGCCTCTATTGGAGAACCAGATTCAGCATAGAAGGTAAGTGGGTCTAGCTATAGACGTTAGTCTTTATATCTAGAAATTATATCATAGGGTTCTAATACTTTGGGAGCATATTAGTCTAATGATGTATTTTGAGTTGAGAACTATTTTTGTTGTTAATCTTGCTTGTCAACCTGAACCTCAAACTTGATTACTTGTGGAACTTCCCTATTGTCTAGCGTTTATTTCTATTGATTTACATTCACTTTTTAATCATTCATTTTACTTTTAAATTATTTTAAAAACATTCCTTCTTTTATCTTGTCTTAGATAGAATCGAATCTTAAATTGAGAGTCGTGATGTCTGATCTTTTTGGGATCGACCATTTACTGTACTACAAAGATCTGTTCTCTGGAGTATAGATTTAGGATTTAAAACCTGAGCCTATCAACTAATCACACACATAATCTGAAAATAAACAGAAATAACCATCACAAACTGCACAAAATGACAGAACTAATCACACACATAAATTGAAAATAAACAGAATTAACCATCAAAAACTGCACAAAATGACATAATTAATCACACAAACAATTACCTTTGATCTATCATAGATCATCACAAATGTTGATCCATCTCCGAGACCTAATTCAGACTTGATCATTTTGATGAACCACAACCAATTATCTGCATTCTCTGACTGCACAACTGCTCAAGTCAATGGATATATTTGATTATTTGGATCATGTCCAACAACATTCAACAAGCATCCTTTGACAATAACTTTTAAAAAAATTCCATCAAGACCTATTATAGGTCTACAACTACCTCTCCAACATGCACGGATGTTTTCAAAACACACATAGAAGCGGTTGAAAACATCTTCTCCAGCAGCATTAGGCTGGCACTCAACAATATCAGTAGATCCGGGGTTTGATGTAAGAATCTCTGAAATGTAACTTCAGATATGAGCAAATTGGGTTGCATATTACTTCTCCAGCATTCTTAATGCTATTGACCTCCCTCTTTGACATTAACCTCTAGAATTCACCAACTTCCGCTTATCCTTGATGTGCTCTTGAATATCAATCGGCATGAGATTAGGTTTTATCCGAATCTTGTCCAAAAAGAGCCTTGCAATCACACCACTTTTAAGCATATTGCATCTACCATTAGATACACAACTATGCCATTGGATATGTTTTCTTAACCAGCCACATTTAAGAAGGCTCATCCCATGCACAATATACTCTCCACTTACATTTTCCATTTATGCCACAATGGAACTCCAATTTGGTTTTGTCCCATCTCACCTATTTTATGTTGTTACCTGTCCTGAAAGCGTAGTCAAGCACAACCTCTTTGAACTCAATCCCATTGAAGAAAGACTTACCAAGTCCTATCATATCATCACTACGCCTACAGATTCTTCTTTGTCTCACAATCAAAGGATCATCTTCTTCATCAGAGCAATTCGGTATTTCCATACGCCCAATGTAAGGCTCGTCAACAAACTTTTCCAGTTATTCCCTAACATCAAACTCAAATCTATCCAACTCATCTTCTTCATCCTAAACACTAACATTTTCTAAAAAATGGTTATGTTTCTTCTTCATACTCTGATTCGTTCTCCTCGTTTTCATAAGCATCATCTATCACATTTTCCCTACACACAATAAACAGAAATCATCAAAAACTCATTCGACCCAGAACCTCATTCGACTCATCATAAGCCTAATTGACCCTACATCATCTAGTGAACAAGCTAAATTACTTAATTTCACGTTTACCTGGCCGAAGAAGATTCACTCGGAGCAATGGTGGCGAAGTCACCACGTACTTCACTCCGATTGGCGAAAGCATTTCTACTTCATATCGTCTGAACTGGTCGACTAGCAGCTTCTCCCCTTTCTCGATCAACTGATCTTTTCCTTCGCACCATGATTCTCCACTGGGAAATCGATTCTGGGTAAGCTTTCAATCTATGAACCCTAATTTCTATTTTTTTCCTAATCACACTTAGGTTGTTTTGTTTGTCACTCTCATTTCTGGTTGACAAATCATCTGAAACCCTCTAAGTGGAAGAGAGGTTTTAATTTGGGTTAAGAATTTGGACTTTGTGGGTTAAAAATTTGGGTTTCTTTTAGTTCAAACCGGGTCAGAAATTCCAATTGGGTCTGAAATCGGGTTAATTAAAAACCGGGTAAAGCTTAAACGCAATTAAGTTAAATGCGATTTTCTGGTTAATTAAGTTTAATATGGTTTACTGTAGAAAGTGGAAAATTAAACGGTTATGAAAGTCTGTAGGAGAAATTGAAGAGTAAAATTCTTTATGATGTAAAACAGAGAGGCAAAAAGTTCATGGGGGAATATGCGGAATGAAATAGTCCAGGGGGAAAATTCGTCGACCCAACAAAAAATGTAACACATAAACAATGGATTCAAGAAATGACATTTTTTTAATTTGAGTTTTAAAGTAAGAAAATTGCTCGACTTCTGTTCAGTATTCAAAATTATTTTCAGTTAAATTATTTTGTAGCCAAAAATATTATTTTGTAGCTAAAATTCTAAGTTAATGTTACAATTATAATATTTTATTCAATTTTTTTATGTTATTTATTTTTACTCCAACCATTTATACTAACTTGTCCGTGGGGTGAAACTCTAGTGTTGATATAAACAAACCTTTAATCCATCAATAGTGATTAATTTGTTATTAATTAATGCATATTGGGTCAAGCAGTAGTGAAATGACAAATTAATAAAATTTTGTTTATTAATCGTTACACTGTAACCACCGAAAGTCGTCGCCATCATTAATTAGAAACTAAGCACGTTAAGACCACAAACGGATATTCCCAACCTCAGTGGACTGGAAGCCCTAAGATGAATATCTCGTATAAAAAATCTTGTAACAATCGAAAGTGATCATAAACTTTAAAACTTGTAGGCAGAAAAAGAAGAACAATAAAACTAAAGGGTCTATAGTCCAAAATGGTCGGACCTAGAGCCTAGAGGCCAGAGGGAATCTGTGAAGAGTCCATATTGATTCCAGACAGCTTCGACTGTAACCCTTTTCGTTTAATAAGACATTTTTTTAACATAATCAGTCACGAATAGCTATAAAGTATAATATTAATAGTTGATAATAGAGTTCTTTTTTTCTTATCTGGTGATACATAGATAAAGTTTCAACCGACAGTTTTCTTATAAATAATTACTGGACGAAGTAACCATAGACTTTGAACAAAAAATATAGTTATAATTGAAATAAGGAAAATGCCTAATATTATCATAATATTATCATTAAATAATATCATAATATTATATATATATATATATATATATATATATATATATATATATGATAAGAGTGTTTCAACTTTCAAGTCTTTACTTCTTTTCCTTTGTTCTCGTTGTGAATTGTTCAATTTGCAAATATTGCATTCCTATTTATGGTGCAAAATATATTTGGACTTAAATTACTTAATTATGAATAAACAATAAAAACAACAAGAATGGATAAACATAACCACATAAATATTGTTTGAACACTTTCTCTTGATTATCTAGTAATTATTACAGTGTATATTGCTTTGTTAAAGAACTTATTAAAATTTAATAAGATAAAAACTATGATAAGAAAAAAAAAAGGTACGATATCATAAGTTTTTAGAGAAGATGAGCATAAACATGTTTTTACATGTCACGAAGACACCATTTCAATGTTTTGAATATACATTTTGAATTTAGTAGTGGAAAGTGCCTTCATAAATATATATGTTAGATTGTCGTTTTGAGTAACTATACTCAACGTCAATTTCTTGCTTTTCACGAATTTTTTAGTGAAAGAGAAAAAATTTGGAGGAATGCACATTGTCTAATATAACCTTCATTGAGTTGGACAACACAATCATCATTATCTTCCAACAATTTTGTTGGGTCGCTACCTTCTTGTATATGTTAAGTCAAGGATCTAAGCGAAACACATTATCTACATGCCTCGTGAAGAGCAATTGTTTATGTATAACTTGAAGAAGTGGTGACCAAAGTCTGTTCTTGAGAACACCACAAGATTACAGTTCCACCATATGTGAAAATGTACCTAATCTGCAATCGCATTTTATGTGGTTCTGATAAAACAAATTAGACTGAACGCAAAAATTTCTACAATAAAATAATAACAAATCAGTTGTACCTTGAAGTTAGTGGAAGATGTGTTTTATCTTGTTTTAATTTATGTGCTTAGGAGATAAATTGTATCTTGCACGCAAATTAGTAATAAATGTTATATATTTTATCGAGGCGAAATTTACATGATACATAAATCACCATTATCATCCATATAAGGTACTTTAGGATCTAATAGTCTATCGATATCTTGACAAGGCCGAATTGAATCTTTGTTAATGTCAAGTGATATGTTAACCATTCGATTACTGAAAGAGTTCGTTTTATCCATACTAATGCGTTTTCACACTATTTTGGTATAATTTGATTGATGCACAAATATTCCATCTTGGAGGTGCTATATTTGGAGATCGATGCAAAACTTTTTTCCAAGATCTTTAATTTTGAGCTCTTTTTCATATGAGTTATTGCATCATCGATTTCCTTTTAAGTTCCAATCATTTTCAGGTCATCAACATATATAGCTATGTTCAAGAATCCATTTAAGGTATCTTAATAAATATGTAAGGGAATATCACACTGTTGACATGTCATTTTTCTCAACAGATATTCACTTAAGCGATTATACTACATGTGCCTAGATTATTTTCAATCGAGGTAAACATGTTGGTAACCGAACCTTCTTCATAAAGGTCTAAGGGGTAAGCTACATACACAATAATTGATTTTCTTCTTCTGGAACAGGCTCAATGTGGTACCATCGTCCTTTTTAACGATCAAGGATGGTAAGCCCATCGGTCCACACAGTTTTCCAGGTACCAGTAGAAGATATAGCAGCTTCCGCATCCCCTGCTTCTTCCGATGGAACTTCAGGTTGAGGAGTTACTCGAAATGCTGCCAATATATCAAAATCCTTGGTTTTATAATCCATAAAGTAATCGATGTATTTTGACTGAATAAGTTTTTTAGATCTTCTAATCCTTCTAGGATCTTAAGTCCTTATAGGATTTTCATATAAATATCACTATCAAGTGATCCATATAAATATGCAGTCATAACATCTATAAAATACATTTTTATATTCATTGAAGTTGTAAGACTTATTAAGTACCTGAATTTTATTGCATCCATGCTCAAGGAATATTTTTTTCATAATATATTCATGGTATTTGAGAAATACTTTAAGTCATAAGTCGTACTTTATATTTAGTAACCCCGTTTTTCTCATTTGTTTTTTTGTACGAAGAACCATTTACATCCCCTTGCTTTACATCCCCAAGTGTAATGACAATAGGTTAAAAACATCACTTTTATTGACAGAAAGTAATTTAGTTCTTATGGCTATTTTCATTTTATTCAATCAGGCTTTTTCTGACACTGTAGCACGGATGTTAGGTTTGGATCATCATTTTCATGATCCATGTCTTTGAGAATAGATAATAAAATGCTCAATTAATACCTTCTATCTTATTTCTAGGTGATAATTATCCAGTATAAGCATAATTGCTGAAGATCTTGTACTTTTCTATATTATGTTCATTTTTAGACGAATATCTTTACATGGTTCTTCTTGAACATGTTGGCTTAACTCGATATTTCACTATTAGAACAATTTAACTTAGATTTTAAGGATCTCTCTATAATTTTAATCTCTCTTATAGATTAGAAAATATTTTTGAAATAAGGAATATGATGAGGACATAAGCCAAGACTCACCAAATGGCCAATAAAAGTCCCAACAATGTACATTCCTCCAAGAACAAGAGCTGGATTAAAAAAGACTACTTGATGGCTTCACCAAATCAATGCAACTACTCATCAAGAAGAGACAAATGAAGCTCAAGTCACATGGATGCTCATAAAAGATCAATCAGAATAATTTGAAACTTATGGGCAAGAAGAATGAGTCAAGATTATAGAATGGTCTCTAATCAAGACTGTTGATACCAGGTGTAGCACCTACACTGAAAGCCCATTTCGACTCAAGGACCAGCTGGACGCCGACATGATGATGAGAAAAGGGCCCAGGAAGACAAGATCCAGATGAGCCGACCTGGCGAGCTGGGCCGTCCAGCTCGTGGCCCATTAAAGTTAGTTGATGTAATTAGGGTTTTGAGCTTGTATTTTCACTATAAATACTCATGTAATTACTCCTTAAAGATATATGAAATTCTTCTGAGCTTGTATCCACATAATCTAAGATCTAAACCTAATTGTTAAGTCTTGATTCAACAGTTGGCGCCGACTATGGGGACTACTGCTCAAAGAAGCTTGTGATTTACCTTTGCAGGAAAAACAAAGATAACCAGCAACAATGACCACGGGACTGACTGACAAAACATAGGACGGATCTACCGTCGACCCGACGAATAAGGACGGATCTACCATCGATCTGACGAATAAGGACCACCACGCCGAGAAGACGACGTCCGACCACGAGGAAGAAGCCCCAGAACTTACCATGAAAGATCTGCTAAAACAGATGAAATAGCAGTAGGTAGAAACCGCAAAGCTGAGAGCAGAATTGCAAACCCTCAGAGCACAGCTTGATGACATCACCACGTCCGCAGAAGGACGAGACCTACACACTATCACCCGGAACTTATTCGGGACATCTTACCAAACTCCTCCTACAGGCGGGGAGCGAGGACGCATAGACCAC
>OVBE01002336.1:0-31108 GCA_900406425.1 Iberis pinnata | reverse complement strand
CTTGCTTCAGGTGGTATCCGGATTCGAGTTGGTCAGGTTGGAGCGTGTTTGCCTTTGAGTTGTTGAGTGCACAATCCATCCGGACTAAAGGGTGCTTGCTTGGGATCGATCCAGCTTCGCTGCGTCCAAACTTTGTCTGAGGTTGGGATCGATCCTGGCGTTGAGTGCCTGAGATCGATCCCAATATAGCTGAGATCGATCTTGTGCGTTCTCTTCTTAGTCCTGCTTCATCTTCGTCCACTTCCTTGGCTTCGTTTGAGACTTCACCATAAACGTTGAAATGATGAAAGGGGGATCGATCTGTATTGCCTGCGGGATTGATCTGTTTTCGTTGCGGGATCGATCTTGAGTGTTGTTGGGATCGATCTGCATAGTGTTGGGATCGCTCCCGAAGGTGCTAAGTGGGATCGATCCTGTTTCATTGCCGAATTGCTTGAGATCGATCCTGAATTGAGTTGGGATCGATCCTGCAGGTGCTCAGAGGTAAGTTCAGTCCATTCCAATGTTGAGTGCTAGGTGCTTGCTCCATTCGTCGTCAAGTGCTGCTTTTATGAAATTTCTCAAATCCTTCCCAAAAACACCTGAAAGTCCTGAAAACCTCCAAAATGCGTGCATATGCAAATTCTAATGCAAAAGTCCTAAAAACACTAAAATTGAGAGTCATCACGAGTCTCCTTTTTGTAATTGTTTTATCATTTTATTTTATTTTTTACTATAAAAGCCTTGTGGCTTAAGTTTTATTATTTTACGCTTTTACAACTTTAGAGTTCTTATAGAGAGATGTGGATGCTAAAATCCTCAATGTAGTTTTGTCAAATTGATCTCAATGAGGATTTCGATTGTTCTTGTTAAATAAGGAAAAAGACGCAACACAAATTCAAATAGAAATAGATTTTATTTATTTTGATCGAATGATTACACTTGCAACTTAGATAAATTCTCTAAAATAAAAGACAACTCAAAAATTGGCCCAAAAGATCCCTCTATTCTTTCTTCCTCCTATTTTTATAGTCTTTTCTGCCTAGGTCGTATTGTTCTGATTTTATCGGATGGTTGGCTCTACGATATCAGAGTATCCCGCCTAAACTGCGGCTTCTTTGACTTAGCCCTTTCCTGCTTGGCCTGCGCTTGCATTCTTCACGGTTCACTTGCGCCATGGGTGCTCAACCACTCAGTTATCGTTATTAAGATCGGAAGCTTCTCTGGTCAATCTCCCAACGCCTAATACGTGTTGAGTCAAACTTAATGGAGTGATACTAGCAGAGGCAAAATCCTGCTGAGGGGGGTTTTGACACCAACAAATTATCCCCCAGGTCTCCCTATGATCATAGCGAATTGGGTGATCTTCAAAAACCGATTGGTGAGTTTCCAGTAGGATTTCAAACTCCGAGGTGGTCTTTGATTGATGTTGTCACTCTACATGCTCGCTGAGCCTTTCTCGCCATAATTTATATATTTGAATGAGTGCGATGTATTTATTTTACTTATATATTAATAATACTTCTTGTTGCGAGTTCGGATGGTTTTCAACAGTCCGAAAATCAAGTATTTGATAAATCGATTTGTTGTGGATTGAATTAGAGGAAATCCCAACAGTTCGTAGATTATCCTTTTGTGCATGCGCTTAATTCTTTGAATTTAAAATTCAAATCCTTCATCATTATGCCTACAAAAAGGTAATCTTTGTGTTCTTCGAGGCAATTATTGCTTTTCCTCTCTCCTCTATTGTTCGGATCCATATCCTCCATTCCGTTTTCAACTGCCAACTCTCCTTCTTTCCTTAAGCAGCAAAAGGTAAAATATCTCTTCATTTATCTCTCTTGGTTTTGCTAGGGTTTGCGATTTTTCTTCCCTAATTCTCCTTCATATTCTTCGGGTTTCACCTTTCTTCTATTTTTCTTCCCTTTAATCTTTCTTTCGCCTCGGCTCGTCTGTTATGTCTAAGCAACTCGCACTCTGTTATCGGAGCAGGAGTTCATCGTCGCATCCTGCGGCTAGTACCAGTTTCAGAACTCCTATGGCTTCAGGCATGAGATCTAGGGCGGCTGCGGCTCCACGGATAATGACTTTCTCTGATTCCCGATCTACTGTTGCGTCTATGAGGACAATCTGGGAGCAATTTGACTTCCTTTCCGATATTAGGTTCATAATCCCTGCAGCTGGTCAATTTCCTAACCATCCTCCAGCCAGGTTTGTCATGGTCTATGAAATCTTCTTCAAAACCTGTGGGTTGCGCTTTCCTGTTCCTGAACTGTTGGTTCGGTATGTGTGCCATTGAGGGATGGCGCTAAGTCAGCTGATGCCCAAAGGAGTTCCGCATGTGATCTTTTTTATGATCCAGGCAAGGGAAAACAGGTTTGAACTCGGCTGAGATATGTTGGAGGTAGCTACATACGTCAAAAGGGGACCAAAGGATGGTCTCTAGTATCTTGAAATCAAGCCTAATCAGGGGCTGACAACCAGATAAACCCCAAAAGATGAGACCGACTGGGATCGGTTCTACTTCTTTCTGAAGTGAACAATCTTTCTTTTGGGACTAAAGGCCCTAACGACTTGCAATCTTGGTGGAATCGGGAAATTGGTGTGGATTGCCTTCAAGTTTTAGATTTTCTGGCGTAATTGGTTAACTGATCCTATTTTTTTTCTTTGTCCTTGGTGTCTTACCAGTTCCGCATTTGACTCAAGTCGAGAATCCTTCTTCTGAGTTCCTGAGGAATTGGCACCTTCTCGAAATAACCGATTGAACAACTTGAGCACGTTTAAAGGAGAAAGAGTTTCCCGTAACTGGCTCCCACTTGAACCGCTTTCTGAATTGTCTTCAAGTAAGTATTCTGATTTGGTTCCTCTTTTGGTCCGTTCAAGTTGTGTAACACCTGATACTTGGTTTTCCTGCAGATACCCCATCTCCGTGCCCATCCATCACCATGAAGAATCCTATTCCTTACTGTGAAGCTTGTAAATTGCAAAGTTCACAGGGCACTCCCAGTTCAGTGGACCCCAATGTTTCTCAGGGGGTTAAGACACCAAAGGACCAAACCCCAAATGGATGTGGATCCCATTGAGGATTCCGACTCGTCACGCGGTAATGCTCGCAGGGAGAAAGTTGTGGGTTATCATAAGAAAACGTCTCGTCCTCCCCCAGTTCGTCGCAACTCTCACCATCTCGAAGCTCCAGCAGAAAAAGAGCTCGTACGCAAGAAACGTCTCTGGTGGGTGCTCATGATTACGGTGGATTATCTTTCAGCTTTACCTGGCCGAAACAATCTCCCATCATTGAGGACGTTGATCTTTACGCTGAGCTGGTATCCAAACTCCAGCTTGGCGGACCGAAGGTGTATGACCACATGTCGCTCCTGGTTTAGAGGGAGTATGTCGAGTGGTCCCGCTCTCACGCTGAGGTAGAAATGTTTCTCATTATTTGTTTCATGCTTCCGATTGGCCCCTTGTTTTGATTGAATTATGTGCTTGCTTTTCTCATACTGCGGCTCTAGCGAATCGGTCGGTGGGAGTCCTGGATGACGAACTGAGGAAAGCAAAGAGGAATTCTGGGGTTGAGCTGGTTACGGATGCGACGGCTAGGGCTGACAAAGCTATCTCGGAGTTAAAGGCTGCGGTGAAGCGGAGATGCTGACTGATGAGAACAGCAAGTTGAGGGCCTAGGTCGCTGAGTTGGAAGACCTGAGGAAGAAGGACGCTGAGAGGCTGAATTAAGAGACGGTTCGTCATGAGAAAGCTAAGAAGAATCTGAAGAATGAGGTGGCTGTCATGGCCAAGGTGTTGGCGTATATTATTAAGGAGATGGATGACCAATTGGATCAGAAACTTAAAGAGAGAGAGAAGGTGAAATGAAGGCGCAATTCGCAAAGAGGATGGAGCGGGTTAAGGGGAAAGTTGCGAATGAGAGGGTGTACCATGAGAAGCTTATACAGGTGGAGCAAATCAAAGGTAATCTCGAGCTAATCAAGCTTTTGACTCAGGGGGAAGTTACATTGGAGGCGGAGCAGAAGGATCCGGAGGGAGACCTGGTGGCGTCACCTACCGGGTCCGATCTAAGTGAGCCATTTGAACCCAATCCGGTTGAAGCTATCAATCACTACGGTACGAACCTTCCGTCCCTGAACCCTGGTGAGGAAGTCGCTGTGGGAGCGGAGAAAAATGAAGCTTTGGCTGAGGAATTAGCTTGAAAAGAGGATGATGATGAGCTTGACGTTGACGCAGGTGGGGCGCTTGAGAAGGCGGTGGAAGTTTCAGTTCGTATTGAGGAGGTCGCATCTGTTGCAAGGAAATGAGCCCCCAGAGGGAATGATGACAATGCGATCGGTCAGGGCTCAAGCGCCTAGGGCATCCTCTACTTTTTCCTTTTTAGTTTTCTTTGAACCTTATCTAAATCTGAACATGGTGCCCGGGGAGGGGAGGCTTTTACCTAAAACTTTTAATTTCCTTTTTTCACTTGGTTGCATGGGGAGGCTGTTCCAAAATCTTTAAATCGGTTTAATGAGTGCAAGTATTTGGGTTTGGGTTTTTGCTTGCTGCTTGCATCTGTTAATTTCGGGCTTGAGCCCTCATCTGGGTGTTATCAAATTTCCCTAGGAGATATCGTAGGTACTTGCTTAGCAGAGACTGTCATTACAATTGTTACCAAGTGTATTGTTTAAAAGCAACACATTAATTCGAGGGATCCAATGTTGAATGGTAAATGTTTCGATTGCTAAAATGTTCGTCCTAAATTTCAATGCATTGTTGCGAGACTGGGCTTGGCTTTAGCGCTCATACTTTGCTGAGGGCTGCTCAGGCTAATACCCACTAGGGGTGTGCGATGTATTGCGTGACTGGATATGTCGCACAATGTTGCGTAAGAGGAAAGTTGGTTCTTGTTTAAGTGTTATGTTACGAGAGGTAGTGTTTCAAGGGTTTGGATAATATTACCTGAAAATGAAAATTGGAGGTTTAGGTGGCCTTGTGTGGGTATAATGTGGTGTTCTCCCCTTGATTTCATCGGAGTATTGGTAAATAAGATCGGCAAAAATGATAAAGCTGCACGGGCTGGTGCTTATGTTGATATCTCCAAGTTTGGCATATGGTTGTTTGTTGTTGGAGGAGCCCCCGATTACATCTCCCCCATTTTTTGAGAAAAATTTATAAGGACTGTATGGGCGAGCTAGGTAGGAGTGTGAAGGAAGAATATATCTCCCCCATTTTTTGAGAAAAATTTATAAGGAGTAGAAGGGCAGGCTGGGTCGGATTGTGAAGGACGAATACATCTCCCCAATTTTTTGAGAAAAATTTATAAGGAGTGGATGGGCGGGCTGGGTTGGAGTGTGAAGGACGAATATATCTCCCCTATTTTTTTGAGAAAAATTTATAAGGAGTGGAAGGGCGGGCTGGGTCGGAGTGTGAAAGACGAATACATCTCCCCCATTTTTTGAGAAAAATTTATAAGGAGTGGATGGGCGGGCTGGGTCGGAGTGCAGTAAGAAGATATCGATGAACTATAATAAGATTATTTGAACTCCCTTAACAGAGTTGCCTACGTACCCCAAGCAGGGGATCAAGCCTTGGTCATAATTCACTGTGTTCGGTGCACAACTTGCGTAAATAAAATATGGAAATAACAAAGTGCGAGATTCCTAACAAAATAATTTTTTCAAGTATTGGGCGTTCCAAGGGTGTTTCTCTTCTTTTCCGTCTGCGTCCTACAGCTCGTAGACTCTCAGTTTAATTGTTTTAATGATTTTGTATGGTCCTTCCCACCTGATTCCAACCTTTCATGTATTCTTCTCTGCCCGCGCGGGAAAAACTTCCCGTAGTACCAGCTCTCTTTCGTCAAAACGTCTCTGTTTGATTTTCTTGTTGTAGAATCGGGCTGCAGCGTTATGGTAATTTTGTAGCCTTATCATTGCATGGTATCTCCTCTCATCAACTGTGTTGGCAATTTCTATGAGAATCTGGTCATTTTGATCTGTGTTCTGGGGAGCAAGCTCGCGTCTTAATTTTGGGACTTCAGTCACGGCTGGTATTACTGCCTCGGTGCCGTATACTAAAGCAAATGGTGAGTCATTCGTACGCCTCTTGGTCGTTGTCGAATATACCACAATATTCCTTCTAAATCCTCGGCCCATCTCCCATTTTTTTTGCGTCTAGTCTTTTCTTAGGCTGTCCAAAATTGTTTTGTTAGTGGCCTCAACCTGGGCGTTAGCCTGCGGGTAATACGAAGTTGAGAAAGTTAGGTTTATTCTCATTCGTTCGCAGAAATCCTTGAATCTATCTGAGGTGAATTGAGGTATGTTGTTGGTGTGGATTTCGTAGGGGATCCCATGCCGGCAAATTATGTTTTTTCAGCTGAAGGATTCCACATTCTCGAATTTGACCTTGGCGAACAACTCGACCTCTATCCATTTAGAAAAATAGTCTGTTAGGACGAGGAGGAAACGTTTTTGGGTTGACATGTGCATAGGACCGATTATGTCCATGGACCATCTCATGAAAGGGTATGGTGATGTGATGAATCTCTCCTCGGTTGGCATGTATATCAATGGTGCATGTTTTTGGCATTTCTCGGACTTTAGAGCGTACTGTTCGCAATCCGTGATCATGGTCGGCCAATAGTAGCCATATCATTTTATTTTGAATGCTAGCGCTTTGCTACCTTAGTGATTTCCACATGCTCCGTCATGGACTTCCCTTATTATCTACCTGGTCTCGTGCCCGAATATGGATTTCAGCAGTGGGCCACGTATGCTCCATTTTTAAAAGTTCTCGTCCAATTGAGTGTATCTAGCGCTTTTGGCTTTGAGTTTTCTGGCGTCCCATTTCTTTAGTGGTAGGATCCCGTCCCTGATGTATGCAAGTATCTTGACCCTCCAATCTATCTCCACCTCGACCTCATCTGTTTCCATAAGAACTTCTTCTTCTTCCACATCCTCGGGATCTGGATTGGCATTGTATTCTTCAATTGTCTCCTGTTACGCAGGTGGCTTTGGTGATAGAAATGCTGGGTTTGTTGGTAGTTCTGACCGGTATGACTCTGGTTGTTTGCGGGTCCGTAATTAATGCCAGCACGGCTAGGGCGTCAGCGGGTATGTTTTCATCTCTAGGGATTTTAATCAGGTCAAAATCTATGAATTCATGGCAAAGGGTTTTCACTACGTCCAGGTATGCTTCCATTTTGTCGTCCCTTGTTTCGTATTCCCCACTAAATTGGTTCATGACCAACTGGGAGTCGCAGTAGGCGGTGACTCGCTTAGCCCCAATCGCCGTTGCTAATTATAGTCTAGCAATTATTGCCTCGTACTTGGCTTCGTTGTTCGACGCAGCGAAGTCTAGTCGGAATGATTGCTCAACCATCTCCCCGGTTGGGAAGACTAATCATACTCCTATTCAGGAACTGTGTTTCAAGCTTGCTCTGTGTACATATAGTGACCACTTTGCTTCGTCAGGTTTATTGGTATGTCCATCTCAGATGGTAGTTCTATAAGGAAATTTTCTAGAACTTGGGACTTCGCACAAGTTCTGCATTGAATTCTATGTCGTGCTCGTTGAGCTTGATAGCCCATTTGAAAAGTCTTCCTGACTGGTTAGGACTGTGTAGGATCATACGCTGCGGCTGGTTCGAGTATACGACGATTGAGTGCGAATGGATATAGGATCGCAGTTTTCTTGCAGAGTGCACTACTGCTAAGGCCAGTTTCTCTATTGTCGGGTATCTGGTCTCAGAGTCGTCCAAGATTTTGTTGAGGTAGAAGATTGGCTTCTGGTTGCCAGCTCCTCATGTACAAGGGCCGAACTAATCGCATGACATGATACCGCAATGTANTTTTTTGTTGGGGGGGGGGGGGGGGGGGGGGGGGGGGTGTGGTGTCATCATATAGGATTCAAGTCCTTAATCGCCAGCTCGCATTCTTCGTTCCAGATGAACTTTTTTTCCCTTCAGAAGGTTATAGAATGGAAGGTACTTGTTTGTTGATTTAGATATAAACCTGGTCAGGGCGGCTATGCTTCCAATTAGTCTCTATACTTCTCTTGTGTTTTTCGGTGAAGGCATCATTAACCGTGCGTTAATTTGTTTGGGATTGGCTTTGATGCCCCTCTTGGTCACCAGGTAACCGAGGAATTCCCCCGAGATTTCTGCGAAAGTGCACTTAGTTGGGTTCAATTTCATTATGTAGGTGTTCAGTATTTGGAAACAGGTGCGCATGTCGCCCACATGGTTGTTTTCATTGGAAGACTTGACGAGCATGTCGTCTATATAGACTTCCATTATCTTGCCTAGTTGTTTTGAGAACATCTTATTAACCAGGCGTTAATAAGTTGCGCCTGCATTTTTCAAGTCAAAGGGCATTACTTTATAACAATAAATGCCTCTGTCCGTAGTGAAAGAAATTTTCTCCCTGTCTTCTGGGTTCATAAGTATATGGTTATAGCCCGAGAAGGAGTCCATATATGAGAGCAACTTGTAGCCGGTTGTGGCTTCGACAAACTGATCTATGTTTGGCAGCGGGAAACTGTCTTTGGAGCATGCCTTGTTTAGGTCGGTGAAGTCTATGCATACTCTCCATTTTGCGATCTTTTTCTTTACTACCTTGGGATTCGCCAGCCACTCTAGATATTTTACCTCGGTAATTGATCTTGCACCTAGCAACTTCTCCACTTCGACTCTGACTGCCTGAGCTTGCTCGGCTCCCAACTTGTGTTTTTTCTGCTTAACCGGCTTGTAAATCGGATCCACGTTTAGTTCGTGAAATATGATGTCTAAGCTTATTCCCGACATATCCGTCATGTTCCATGCGAAGGTGTGTTTGTTTTCTTTGAGGAAAAAAACCAGCTCCTCCTTCAGATCCTTTTGAAGCTTTGATCCTATGCCGACGCAACGCTCTGGGTATCCTAGGTAGATGCAGTACTGAGTCACCTCCTCAAGTTTGGGTTCCTCGTATATCTGCTCCGCAAGTGGGGTTGGCTCCCCGATCTATAATTGCTATAAGGTCCTTTCTTTGAGTTTGAGTTCGGCTAGGTAACATGCACGGATGGATCTTTGACTCCCTTTAATTGTTTTGATCCCCTCCTTAGTGGGGAATTTGATGCATTGATGGTATGTAGAAGGGACATCTACATTGCGTTTATCCACGGTGTTCCTAGGATTGCGTTGTATATTGCTGGTTTATCGATCACTGTGAAATCAATCATCCTTGATACTCCTGCCGTGTGCATTAGTAATTTGATAGTTCTGATCGTCATGGAGGTCTTGCTGGTGAAACCCGTCAACGGCACACGTGGTCCTTTGATTCGTGAGAGGTCTATATCCATATTCGCTAAAGTTTATTTGAAGATCAAATCCACCAAGCTCCTAGTATCTATGAGCATTCTCGAGATCTTGTACTCTTCTAAAAATAGATCGATGACAAGCGGGTCAGCGTGAGGCATAATGAGTCATGTGGTGTCCATCTCATCGAATGCTATAGGTTCCCATGCCTCTTGGGGCTTGACTCACCATTTCTCGCACGAAGCCGCCCTGCACCCATAGGCCTTGATTGCCGTCACTGAATTGAGGCCAAATTGATGGTTTCCCATGATCATGTTAATTCGCTTTTTGAATGGCAGGGTTGGTGCCATTTGAGGTAGCTCTTCTCGAGTCCGTTTTTTGGTGGGGGGGGGGGGTTAGCCTCTTCACTCTGGCCCTCTGTCCCTTACTGGGAATTCGCTGCTTTCACCTTGTTGGGTTCCACTAATTCCCCGGACTGGTATTTGATGAAGAGGAATGACTTGAAGCTTTTGCGTTCTTCGGTAGAGTGACCACCTTGGTAATGATATTCGCCATGTTTTTTAACGTTTCCTTGTTCTTCTGATCATTTGCATTGGTTCCAAGGTCCATTCTTGGGCTTCCCGGCGAAGAGTGTTTTGTTGCCTACTGGGGGGTTTCGCCTTGGGGGCAGCGGCCTGAGTTACTTGATTTTTTTCTCGGCTTCATTTTTGCATCTGGATCAGGTCCTCTTCTATTCGTGCGAATACTTTCCCTATGTGAAGTGCATCGCCAATCGTTGCTGGAGGATTTAGTATCAGGTCCTTATGTAATTCAGATTCTCCCCATACCGCATTTTTGTGGGCGGCAATCGTGACATTATTGGTGTCTACTACTCGGGATATTACTTCTTTGAATCTGTCGATGAATTGTGGGAGGGGCTCATACGAACCTTGAGTCATGCTCCACATGTCTGCGTCTGAAATAACCCTTTCGATATAAACCGAGTAATGCTTTAAAAACATCAAACTCATTTGGTTGAAGCTATAGATTGAGCCCTCAGATAGTCGAGAGAACCAGGTGAGTGCTGGTCCCTGAAGGTGCTCACTGAGGTCTGTTTTCCCTTCATAAAAGGGGATTTTGATTTTCCCGAGGTTTCGCACTCTGGCGTTCTTTATGTACGGGCCATATGGGCTGTGGAGCGTCTCCTCCATTAGTCGGTCCAACTCCGGTGCTGAGCTGATGGTCTCGTGAACCTTGGAATTCATTTGTCAGACGGCTTCATGAAGGGAGTTCTTCATCTCCTGGATTTCCCTAATAGATTACTGAGGTCGCTTGTCGGATCGGGAAGGTGGGGTACGGGTGCCCTCCTCGTACCTATCAGACTCTTCCTCGGATTCCTCCGATAGGTTGGTTCGGTCTCTCTCGTCCTCTGAGGCCTCGAGGCTCATGGTGTGACTCACCTATTTGGGGTTGTCGTCGAGCTAGTCGTCCCTCTGGTCGGATTGCTCTATTTTGAGGTTGCCGTTTGGTGGGGTTTCCGTGGTGTCAGTGCGGATTCTCGTGTCTTAACTGAACGTGGGGTTGGAATAAAGCGTAGCCGCCTGTAAAGTTTTCTTGAATGGGGGTATCGTTGTGAGAAGTCCTGCTCAGACGATACTGCAAAGATGTTGCCCAGTCTAGGCGCTTGGCCATCGCCTCGGTCTTATCCGCAGACTCCTTCGCCATTTTGTCGAGCCGGTCAAGAAAGGATTTATTCAAGGCGTCTTGTGACTCCATTTTTTCAAACATGGACTGCACGGATTGGATGAGCACCTGAATCGTGCTGGCATATTTGTCAGGTGGCGTTGATACGTTTTCGGCCATGGTAATTTCGGATCTGGGTGCGGTTTTCCTTTATGCGTTAAAGAACTCTTAATTCCCCACAGACGACGCCAATTTGTGGATGCTAAAATCCACAATGTAGTTTTGTCAAATTGATCTCAGTGAGGAATTCGATTTTTCTTGTTAAATAAGGAAAAAGATGCAGCACAAATTCAAATAGATATAGATTTTATTGATATTGATCGAATGATTACACTTTCAACTTAGATAAATTATCTAAAATAAAAGACAGCTCGAAAATTGGCCCAAAAGATCCCTCTCTTCTTTCTTCCTCCCCTTTTTATAGTCCTTTCTGCCTAGGTCGTATTGTTCTGATTTTATCGGATGGTTGGCCCTACGATCTCGGAGTACCCCGCCTAATCCAAGGCTTCTTTGACTTAGCCCTATCCTGCTCGGCATGCGCTTGCATTCTTCGCGGGTTCACCTGTGTCATGGGTGTTCAACCACTCAGTTATCGTTATTCAGATAGGAAGCTTCACTGGTCAATCTCCCTACGCCTAATACGTGTTGAGTCAAACTTCATGGAGTGATACTGGCTGAGGCAAAATCCTGCTGAGGGGGTTTTAACACCAACAAGAGATGAATCCGAACCCTGTGTTTGGAGAAAATTTATGAACTCTGTTATTTCTCAATAATATATATTTTATTCTATTGATTATGTGTTCTATTCTGATGTTGAATTGTTTATGCTTTGTAATGTCTGAGTAGTTCACCTGTTAGGTTTTAGGGACTCCCAGGGAAACCAGGTTTGAATGTTAGGGTTTATCATAAATGATTGAATTTGTTAGGTTCTTAGTCTAGACTTGTTCTGAATGCATGAATTAGAGTAGCTAAATAATTCATTGATATTGGAATTATAAACGCAAAGAGATTTTATTTTGAAGTCTGATATAGTCTAGATGAATAAGTGTTCTTGCTTGCGAGAGTATTGTCCTGAATGCTTATGAACAATTTAATCTGAACATTAATGCATGATTGAATTAGCTAGACACAACGAGAGTTTGTTTCTAATAATTCGAACATAGGGTTTAATACTCTGAGATGAGATTATTATATTTTTGTCTTTCATGTTGAGAACTATTTTCAAAGAAATTTCTGCATGTTAACTTTGGCTTTTAGAATACCTATGTGATTCCCTAATGCCTGGCGTTTTAGTTTATTGATTACAACCGCTTATTTTAATTATTTCTTTAGTTACATTACAATCATCTATTTATTCTATCTTAGCTTGATTTGAAATTGAGCTGAAAGTTATGTTGTGTTGTCTCTGTGGATTCGACCCTTTACTGTGCTATTGTGATATGTTCTTTGCGGTATAGTTTTAGGATTAAATTCTAAGTCTATCAGAATTTTGGCACCGTTTCCGGGGACCAATACAGTGCCTTTTAAGTTTTCTTTAGAGTCTAGTCTAAGTTTTTATTTTACATTACTCATCTCTTTCTATCTTCTTAGTTTTTGTTCTTACAGGTGCATGACCAGGCGATCTAACAAATCGACTGACTTGATCAACCTCAGTAACGCAGAACTCGCAAAGTTAGAACGCTCAAACCGAAAAGGTAAGAAGAACACAAGCTCATCCAATTCAATGGCTGACAACGTTAATCTCAACAGTCCAGTCGATCCCGAAGGTCCAATCAATCCACCTCCTCCTAGACTCAATCAACTGATAATCAATCCAATGGAAGGCAGAGCTAATGGGAATCAAGTGCCACAAGGACAACAGAGAGTTGATGGCATCAGATTCTGCCGGTGATCCGAGAGAATATAGATGCAAGAAAATTCGTCTTGTTGGGTGATCTAGATAGAGTTGCCAATCAATGCCAGCCTTAGAATCACCCTCTTTTTGGTGATTTGAACAATCCCAAAGCATTCTTTGCTAACATAAATGCTATCCAACCTCGACAACCTCGACAACCTCAGTGTCAGGAGTACCAATTTCCCATTCAGCTCGTTTAGATGATTCGTCACAACCAGTTTATTGTTTTATCCACTGAGCATCCCATGGATCACATTGACAACTTTGAGGACATTTGCAGCACTACCCAGCTTAATGGGGTATCACTATATTATATGCATTGCAGCCTGTTCCGTCACTCTCTAGTTGAGAGATTACTTCACTGGTTGAAATCTCTACCTGCTGGTTCTATTGTAACTTGGGATGACTGCAAAGCCAAGTTCCTCAACCACTCCTTCACCACTACCAGAACCAACACACTAAGGAACAAGATCTCTGTAATTATGCAAAGTCTAGTAGAATCCTTTTAGAAGCTTGGGAACGATTCAAGGAGCATCTTCGTGACTGCCAACACCATGGTTTCTCATATGTTAGTCTCCTCAACACTTTCTACAGGGGAGTTGATCAGAAATACCAGTTATCCTTAGATACAACAAGTAATGTTGACTTTATGAGTAAAGCTGTTCCATATGCCTATCGATTGATAGAAAACTTAGCTATTAGCAACAACAATCATTGTCCAAACTTTGATAGAAGAACCAAAGGGACTTCATCTGACAACTCTGAACTTTTAGAAGTAAAGGGACAAGTTTCATAGATGAGAGGAATACTTACTCAACTTCTCAAGAACCAGAACCAGAAACATGTTAGTTGTGCTGAAAATCTAGAAGTTGATTGTTTTGCTCTTCAAGAGCAAAATACTGAAGGGGTTGAAAATGAGGTGAGTTACATCAATAGCCAAGGTAAAATGGTATGCAATCAAGGGTACAATCAAGGATACAACAAGAATCACCCCAATCTCTCTTGGAGAAGCACTAATGTAGAAAATCCTCAAGATCAAGTCTATCCAACTCAGTAGCAAAAGACCTTTGTGCATAACTCCAATTTAGGCGGTTTACAACAACCCTCTCAGCCTGTATACCAACAAGCACCTCAACCTCTGGCTCATCAAGGAAACTCAATCAAAATGATGTTGAAAGAACTTTTGGAGGGGCAACAACAGTCCCAAAGAGAAGTAAAGGAAATGAACCAGAAATCCGAAGCTCTCTCTACACATGTGAAACATTTGGATACTCAGGTTGCTCAGACTTCTGAAGTTGTAAAGAGACAAACTGGTGTTTTTCCTGGGAAAGTTGAAGATAATCCTAAAGGATATTGTAAGTCTTTAGTTGCAAATCTGATTGATGAGGAATATGAGATTGAAAAGGAAGACGGATTGGGAGATATTCAGAAAAGTGTAGATCTGAAAAAAGATACAAAAAGAAGATGCAGAAACTTCAGACTGAGCAGTCCAAACTGGATTGATTGGTCTAAGACGGTCCTGCAACATCAGATCGGTCAGCCCAAGCTACATCGATCAATCCAGTTATTCTAGGAAAATCCAGAGAGTTCAGACCGATCAGTCCACATGCTTCTGTCGTATTCGAAAATTCAGACTGCACGATCCAAGCTAGATCAATCGGTCCACCAATTACTGGGACTTCCGAATCACTTCGAATCTACAAACCAAGAATTCCTTACCCAGTGCAACCTACAAAGCCCACACTAGAATTTGAGTATGAAGAGATGATAAGGAAGCAACCAAATCCACTTAGGAAACTTCATAAGCTACAAGATCCTAGGGAATTTATGGTCCCTTCTTTGATTAACGAAGTGGAATTCACAGACTCTCTCTATGATACTGGAGCTAATGTAAATAGCGGTGTCAAATGGGCTGGCCTGCGTCCATTTTGCCCGCCCTGCAACGAGTTCAATTTTTTGACCCGTGGCGAGTTGACCCGCAAAACCTGCGGACAACTTATATATTATCCAAACCCACAACCAACAATTTTTGCGGTTTAGCGCGTTGGCCCGTAGACACTATATTTATACTTAGATTAAGTAAACATTAAACTAAAAATGTATAAATTTTAAATTTAGCAAATTAATTAAGTGAAAAATAATTTAGATATATACTTTTTTAAGTATTTTAATTTTATACACTAAAATTTTATGTTTTATTACATAGATTATTGATTATAATTTTTTAAGTACATAAAATTATTTATAATTTAATTAATTTTTTAAAATTAGTTGTCTGCGGACCGACCCGCCAACCCGCAGATAAAAACCAATTAAACCTGCGATCCGTGATGGGTCAACCCGCAAAGCCCGCCTTTTCATGAACATATTTTTTTGTCCAAACCCGCCCGATGGCAATATGGGTTGGGCCTAGCCAACGGGTTTTACCCCGTTTTGACACCTCTAAATATGAGCGTCATGTCAATAGCTGTTGTAGAAAGATTGGAAATGTTTGGTATTGAGCTATCCAAGATGACCTTTAATCTTTCTAATGATTCTATTGTATCTTCGAGTGGATTTATCTCTGATCTATTGGTATAAATTGGGAGTTGTCTAGTTCCTGTTTAATTTCATGTTTTGGTGATGAATTAGAATTCAGATGAACCGTTGGTTCTAGGGAGACCTTTTCTTGCAACTGTAGGAGTCGTGGTAGATCTTTCTAATCAGAGTTTATCCCTAACAAAAGTCAAGAAAAGAGTTTTCTATCCATCAGTCCCTCCAAATGGTAAATCCAGACTCACTATGGTTAAAGAAGAGGAGATGAAGCATGAATCTCAAATCGAAACAAATCTTAAGGGTACAATTGATGAAGTCTTGCATGAAGAAGCTCAAATCTCGACGAGGAGTACCATTCCGAAGGCCAAGGACAAAGCAAAGGTGAAACCGAATAAGACCAAGAGAGACTCTCAAGTGACTTTGATTCCTCATGCAATAGTTGGAGATGTGATTGAGTATAAGGTGAAAAGCAAGGATTTTTTAAAACCCTTCTCAAAGTTTTAGAGCATTCTTCACCTCCGAGGATAAGGAGAAAGGAACACATGTTACAAAGGATGTGATAAGTAAGGTTCTGAATCTGAAGATGTATGATTTTGGAGCTTGTTATGGAGCATCTCTTGATGTTGATTCAATCCCAGCTTAGAGGGTAAGTTCTTCAAGCTATTGTCGTTAAACAAGCGCTGAGTGGGAGGCAACCCACTATTTGGTGTTTTAGATTTGGTATTTTTAATTTTTGATTTAGTTGTGCTTTTAATTACTAACCTATTGACTTTTAGTTTTGAGTTCTCTGTGACTTAGGATATTACTGGTGAAAGATATTCAAGTTACTCCGGATTATCTCTTATCTATTTTCATTCCTAATCATCTCACTTGAATTGTTGGTTATCTTAATGGCTTCTTTCTTGATTCTTGTTAATGTCTATTAGTATTGCTAAGATCATTTCTCACCATTAGCCACTTTTATTGATGTTTTGATTTGAATTTATCTGAGACCTATGATCAGTTGGTTTTTCTTATTATGTATCTCTTGATTCTTGATAATTCTAATTAGTATTGCTTGATCATTGCTCTTTACTTACCAGCTTGATGATGTGCTTGATTGCTTAGAACTGTTGTGAATAGTGTCTTTCACATTCGAATCTTGCTAATTGTTCACTAGTATTGCTTGATCATTGTGCTGTTAATGGTTTCTCTTACAAGTGATTCTTATTAACTCTTCGATTAGCATTGCTCAATCATTGTATAACCATTCTATGATGTGCTTCATAAAGAAAGAACTTTAATACTTCTCTTGAGTTTTTGTTCTTTTTGCAGGAATAACATATAAAAGCAACAACCAGATAGCACGAGGTAGCAAGTTTGGAGCGGATTTTAGATTAAAGGCCACTCACTATTAGTATTTCCTTTTTCACTTGAACTCATGTAGTTTCTTTTTTATCTTCATCTATTTCAGACTCATCTATTTATTCAGGTTACTCTTATTCCTTCTCTTAGATTTATTTTCACATCGGGACGGTGTGAAGTAAGTTTGGGGGAGGGTGTTATGATACTAACTCTGTTTTGATGTTTCTGTCTTTTAGTGAAAATTTTCAAATTTTTCATTTTGATTTAAGTTGAGTCTAATCGAGTCGAAGGAACCATGATCAAAATCTATGATGACTACTAGCCTAGTGTGAGTATAATATTGATCTCTTTAGATTACTGGCTTAGATGTAACTACTATGTTTAGGATTAAAATCCCATTGTTGATTGATTTGCTTCTGAAAGTTCTGAGTCTTTTGGATTGTTGATGATTCAATGCTAGCTCTACCATGATAGAACTTCACATGAACTTAATTTCTCTTGCTTATGGTGTTGGTATAATCTGAAAGCTAGGTACCTTGCTCTTCATTTCTCTGTAAACCGACAAGTTCTTAAAATCCGTAATCAATCCCAGAAAAACCGGCTGCTAAAAAAGGAAGAAAAAGGAAAGAAAAGAAAGAAGAGCGCAGAAATGCGAAGAAATAAAAAAGAAAGCAGTAAGAAAAAAAAAAGAGAAGTGAGAAAGGGGGAAAAAGGATTAGGCCCAGAAGTCGATTGATGCTCTGTTTGGTGTGGACGCTTTGATAGAAGAGGTACTTGAGCACATTGATCGATACCCCATATGTGAGAATGAATTTATTTGAACTTAATTGAATTTAATGAGCTCGTTGAGATGACTTGATAGTCTGATTGATTTGGGATTTAGAGTAGGAAGCATGCCATTAGTTAAGTGGTGGCAAAAAATTCTTTTGTAAAGGTTGTTTAAGATTGGTGTCTTCTGAGTTTTGAATTCTATGCTTAAGGATTCTGAGATTTTGTGAGTTTCTGTGTGGTCCCTTTCAAACCTCTTCACCGGATTTGGTCTTGCTTTACTTGAGGACAAGCAAAGATCTAAGTCTGGGGGAGTTGATACTACTCGGTTTTAATGCATTTTAGTGAAAATTTATGTTTGCTATTATACATTATCCGAGCGTTTTCCTTGCAGTTTTTTGTATATTTTCAGGATTACAGGTACATGGGTTGATTTACACTTAAAGTGATGTTTTTCTGCGTTTTTGGATGGAAAATGGCTAAGTGAAGAATGAAGAGATTGATCCAGATTCATATTGATCAACTTGGAAAAATGAAGCCTCAGACAATACGGATCGATTGCTCCACCCTTGGATCGATTGGTGCATTTATCCAGAAGAAACCAGAGAAAACAGAAGAGATAGACCGATCGGTCCATACTCGGATCAATCTGTCCACACGTACCCGGAGGAGCCGGACCGATCGGTCCACCCTAGATCGATTGGTCCAATGTGTCTACGAGAAAATCCACCATCCAACCTCCTATCCAAATAAGCGAGCCCAACCATATGCCCGAGAGATCCAAGAGATGGAAAATTTTCTTCAAGAGGCCGTCCGACAAATGAACTCCAAAGTCAACCACGCATCAAGAACGCTAAAGTATGAAACCCTAGGAAGATCAAAATCCCTTTTAACGAAGGAAAAACAGACCCCAACGCGTATATGACAACTTTCCGCATAGCATTCAGCGGGGCTCAGTCATGAGAGAGACGCATGATATTGTCAACTGTTCAGCGAGCACCTCCATGTGTCGACTCTAACATGGTTCTCGTGATTGCTCGAAGGATCAATCCATAGTTTCAATCAGATTAGTCTAATGTTTCTAAAATATTACTCCGTATACATTGAAAGGCACATCTCGGATGCCGATATGTGGAGCATGACCTAGGGGCCGAAAGAACCCCTCCAAGAATTCATTGACCACTTTGAAGAAGTGATATTCCGAGTGGTAGTGACTGACAACGCAACTATCACCATCCTCAAAAACGTGGTCTGGGGAGAATTATAATTCCATAAACATATGATCTTGAATCTTCCAGCAACCATTGATGCGCCTTACGCAGAGGAAATATTTTTGCACGAATAAAAGAAGACCTAATCGAGATGCGCAAGATGAGTAGAGAAAAAACTTAGGCCTCTCAGCCAATCGCCTCAAGGTGCCCTGCCTCGGCAGGAAAATAGGCCCTATATACCAATAGACCTAAAAACGGTCCATGGAACTAATGGAAACGAGATGAACATGGAGGCACAAAAAACATTGCACTTATCATAATCAAGATGGTCACTTAGTTTCAAATCTTTCCTGTTTGCGAAATATCGATCCTGAGAGTTAGTCGAACCCAGCCAGACCAACAAAACAAACTCCCAACACGACACAAAAGAATAGGGTGGGGAGGCCAACCCCCTAAAAAGACCTCAGGAAGAACTACCGCAGGTCTCCCAAACTTCACCATTCAAGAAAAGAATCAACATGATAATGGGGAATCATCATTTCTACATGATATTTGGTTACTTCAATGAAACGTACGAGCGGAGGGCTTCAGCATGCTAAAGGTGGCAGACCAAACCTCAAGAGTTCTGATAACCCATCCTATTCGACGAGTTGGACGCCACATGCCTAGATGTGCCACATGATGATCCATTGGTCATTAACCTGGTCCTCGGGGAATTTGAAATTACCAGGGTACTCGTTGACACCGGAAGCTCCATAGACCTTATCTTCAAAGATACCTTAGTCAAGATGGACATTAACTTGTCTTAAATAGAGGGGCCTCCCACGCCATTGATAGTTTTCCTGAGCAAGACCGCTATGACACTTGGGACGATCAAGCTGCTCATGTACGCAACAAGAGTATTCGAAATGATTAAATTCTTGGTAATGGATCACTTGGCATATACAATGCTATCTTGGGGACAACTTGGATAAATGCGATGAAGGAGGTACCTTCCACTTACCACCATTTCGTCAAATTCCCTACCAAGGAAGGGGTCAAAACGATCCAAGGGAGTCAGAGGTCAGTTCAAGCTTGCTACTTTGCCAAACTCCAGTTGAGGAAAAGTGCCTTATAGCAATTACAGATTGGGGAACCAACTACCCCAGAAAATCTCAGTTAAGAGGTCCTTAAGCTAGATGAATTAACGCAATATTGTATTGACCCAGGATTCCCGGAGCGTTGCGTCGGGATATGTTCCAAACTACGAAAGAACATAAAAGAAGACCTGATTGACTTCCAAAAAGAAAATAAATATACATGTGCATGGAGCCACACAAATATGCCCAGAATAAGTTTGGATATAATGTTTCACGATATGAACACATACCCAATTTACAAACCGGTCAAATAGAAGAACCGCAAGTTGGGCACTGAACGAGCTTAGGCAGTCCAAGACGAAGTAGAGAAACTGTTGGGCGCAGGGTCCATTACCAAAGTCAAATACCCCGATTGGCTGGCGAACCCCATGGTGGTCAAGAAAAAGAATGGGAAGTGGAGATTATGCATTGACTTCACAGACTTAAACAAAGCATGTCCCAAAGATAGTTTTCAGCTACCAAACATAGACTAGTTAGTAGAAGCCAAAACAGGATATAAACTCTTCTTATTCATGGACGCCTTCTCTGGCTAAAACCAAATACTAATGCACCTTGATGATAGGGAGAAGACAACCTTCCTTATCAATAGGGGTATATTGATAGTAAGATTTTTTAGTGTCAATTCCTATCACACTATCATTGTCATTGCAGTATGAATATGTTTCAATCCAAATGGGTGTGTTATTAACCACTCTAGATGCAATTGGGTGTACTNTTTGCTAACAATCCTAAACAAGAGAACATGCAGAAAATTAAAGAGGACATGAATGCTAACATGCATAAACAGAAACTAAGGGTAGACATCAAGTGAAATAAAAGCAGAAGAGAAAATGGGGGGTAAAAAGTAATCAAGGGGGAAAACAGTTCCTAAGGATGGGGGTAATTGATCAGTGATCCTCCCTATACTACCTAGACACCTAACATACCTCAAACAATGAGCTAATCCCTAGAAAACCGATTCACAAACAACCACGTCCAATCTTTTGATAAATGATTTCAACCTAAGCAATAACTAGACCTAACTCTCGTTAACGGTACACTACCTAGCAAGCATGAAGAACCAATCTTCTAAATCCAATAAACACCCTAAACATCTAATCTCTTAGGCTAGGTATGCAAATCTCTGAAATCACTTGTTCAGACATTTCATCAGTCACCTTTTGGGTGCTGAAATGTCTAATATCTTATTTCAATTGATCATAAAGAAATGAGCACGAAGAACAGTGAAACAAAAGGGATCTATAGAAAATCAACTTAGGCATCTAGGGAAAACAAGGATTCAACACCAGTCTACCCATCCTCATGGAACCTAGGTAACTACTCACTACACATGGTGGGTATGAAATCAGAAAAACCAAAAAATATAACTTCTAAGCAAAACATCATGATCAAAAACCAACTCTTAAAAACAGCAAAAACAACAAATTTGAAAGTCAGAGAATGATGATCAAAAGCTGGAAAATTAAAAATCAAAAGGAAATGATCAAGAACAGAAGGAACATAAACCCAGAAAAACCATGGTGGTTGAAAACAACAAGAACACAAACTTCTGAAAAATGAAGATCAACTCAGAAAAACAGGAATAAAGGCAAAAAATAGAAGATCAACATGCACCATATATTCGTAACCCTAAAACTAAGGAGGAATCAGTAGCAAAACATGAAGAAAATGAGGAAAATAGTTTTGATCATCAAGAACATTCTTAAACAAAAAACAGAGAGAAAATCTCAAAAATAAACCTAAGACAAAAGCTCAAAATGGCAAAAAGAAAGGATTAGTCCAAAAAGAGGCGTTTTAAGGGCTTATATAGTAGTTTAGAAAAACCCTAAAAACGCTAAAAGACAAAACGTAATGATTGATCTTGATCTTTAAATCTGGTTCATTCTGAAACTGGCATTTGGTCATGGCAACTCGATGTGTCATCGAGCCAGAAGGTCAAGGCGTAGCTCGATGTGTCATCGAGCCTGAAGGTCTAGGTGGATTGGAGTTGGCTCGGGCTCTCATCGAGGCGAGAGATCAAGTCAGGTTGGAGTTGTCTTGGGCAGTCATCGAGGCAAGAGATCGAGCCAGGGTGAAATTGGCTCGGGCTGTCATCAAGGCGAGATTGAGTGAGTTGGCCGAGGCGTAGAGGCTTGTGATCCAGGCGCGGGTTTGTGCTTGAGAAAATTCGGCTGGCTCGATGTGTCATCAAGGTGAAGATGCATGGTGATCGAGCCAGCTTTCAGGTGGAGTCGAGTTGGCTCGATCATGGCTCGATCAAACTTGGCTTCGGTAGAAATATGTTGATCGATCCTTGGTCTTTTTGGGCTTGGCTCTTCCTTTTACTTCTCCAAGATTGCAATAGTTTTCTGAAAACTACCAAAAGTCTTGAAAAATCTCCAAAATGCACATCTATGCGATACTAATGCAGAATTTCCTAAAAATGCAAACTTATTAATAAAGTCCTATAAATGCAACATATTGGCATCTAAATGCCCCTAAAATGATGGTAAATAGCTTCTCAAAACCACTAAAATGCAGAGACATCAACTCCCCCAAACTAAATCCTTGCTTGCCCTCAAGCAAGTAATTCAGAAGCCTGGAAAAGAAGTTTGAAAGTGGGAACTCGTAACCAAACCATGCTGATAAAATAGGGAATATCAATGTCCAAGTTACTAGTTCTAGAATGCAATCCTAATCTCATCCTACTTATAAACTTTAGCCATACTCATCAAAGTTCATTCTAGATCAGTTCCATCCTCCACAATGCATTCAAATTCATTAACCTCTTTAACATACATTAAACAGGAACCGTGGATCAAGTCATGCACATTCTTTGAACTCATTTGGCTAAGGGACTGGTTATGGGATAAAAATGACTCATTTATGCACTGGCTAACATTTTAGATGAGGGTTTTCTCAAAAAGGGAATGAGCTTTAGCAGAATGCTAAAGGTAAGAACACTTAGATGCATACAAGAACATAATCTCATCTACCCAATGTCAATGAAACTAAAATTTCCCTGATTCTAACCTGGTAGGAGACCCTAATTCTACCCTTTTAAGTTTCTAAGTGATCTTAGTCATTCACATCTTTCCCTTTTTCATTTTTTCCTTAGCTGTTCTTAGGAGAGGGTTCTTTCTTATTTGATTTCTAGCGGATTTGGGACTTCATGATTTCAGTGCCTATGGTTTATGACCTTTTTCATTTTTCACTAACCTCTTGGGTTTCTACCCTTTTCTTTCCTTGTCACTTCCTTTTTCGGTTTCTGCACTAACCATACTTATCTTATCTTTTTCCTTCAAACCATTTACTAGATATCTCAGTTTACTTTTCTTTTCCTTTTCTCTCCTAAAGTTTATAACCATACCCTTTCTTTTACCAGCTTCCCACATGTTTTCTCCCTTTTCCAAACCAACCCCAATACCCAGAATCAAACCCCACCTAATCTTATCTAGTAAAAAAAGCGTGGACTAGAACTACATGAGTTTCCATTCTTGTCAATTCGAACCTAACACTTTCTACCAAGATCAGTCCATAAAAGACCCGACACTCAATAATTGATAAGTGGCTTGAAAGAAGGCAAGCTTCAAGGATGGGGAGTCTACTTGGATTAACAAGAGTGGTGAAATCATAAAAGATAATCCAAATATGTATATGCTATCCATGAGTTCAAATCAAGCACACTAAAATGATAATTAAATTTCAATTTTAGGTTCTAATAAACAGAGCTAAACTTCATATCACAACATGCTTCAGAAAAGAAAGGATCATGCAACTTCACATTCCAAGTATGGTGCAGTCTTACTTTAGACATAATCAAGATGCATTAGACAACTAATAACGTGGACAATGATACTACCTAAGAAAACAACATACTTAAAAGGTTACTATCATCATAGTTCCCTATGCAGATGCAGATGATAAACTTTTAATCCTAACAACCTAAATGCAACTACATGAACACTATGTTTTTGAAAACGATTTTCGAAAACAATTCAGTTTTTTATTGTTTTTCTATGCTTTAGATGATATGCATGAATGGAGATCAAAAACAAAAACAAAAATTTCATTAGATAGCTCTTACACCCTCCCCCAAATTCGAATTACACTGTGTCTTGTGTAAGTCAAATTTCCATGAGTGTTTAGGAGAATGACTGAAAAAAAGCAGAAAACACAGATATAAACAGGCAGAAACAGAAAACAGAGACAAATGCAGGAGATTTATCCAATGGTTGGATGGAGATGGCCTTCAGTAGGGTATGAAGAAGTTGGAGGAGACATAAGCATCCATTGTCTCCGTATCGTAAGCTGGGATGGAGCTTGATGCTTTAAGTTGCACCGGTCGAGTATCCAATCTGTTGTCTACTCTAGAGGTGTGCCTTGCGGATTGATGTATGTTTCTCTGCTGAGTTGTCTCTGGTTCAAAAGATGAGTGACATGGAGGTTTCTCCATGCGTGGCTCCCGTCGACCAATAGAGGTGAAATGGCTTCTTATAAGGGGATTTTGAGAAGGGGAACGCTGTCGCCCAGAAGAACTTCTTTTGTTGACCACTGAGACAAGGTTCTTGATTTGGGATGTCAAGTCCTTGAAGATCTTTTTGATGAACTTGTCTTGAAACTTCTGCCACTTCTGAAGTTTCCCAAGTTTCTTGTGGACTTCAGCCAAGGTCTTGTCCTTCCTTGTTTTTGGAGATTCATCAAAGTAATAGCACTGGTTCCTCCATCTCAATTTCGACCGGAGTATTGGATCTTTCAGGAACAAAATCAGCAACTACATTTGCACCCTCTTCATCCCTTGGAACATAAATCACATCCTCGTTAGGTTGGAAATCAATGTTTTCCCTCTTCCTGATGGTGGTGACGTCAATGTTGGGGATTAACAATCGAGATTCCCCCAAACTCGGATGGACGAAGATGTATAATTTTTTTCCCCTCGGCCCTTTGAAGAAGTGTGCCTTCTTCAGGTAACAAAGGTCTATCCAACTTGGTGGATGACGATCAGATTGCAGAGGGACGTTGCATGCTCTGAGTATAGGGTTATCATCCCTCCAATGGTCAGGTCTCCCTTACTCTTCTTCCTATATAGTCCTCGTGCCCATTTCTTGCATCCCAACATTATTTTGATCATTGCACGAGAGATACTGGAATTAGCTCTGTCCCCATGCATGATTTCACCATCGAAAGTGCTCCTGAGGAGAGGTTTCAGCGCCAAGTCAAGTATGCCTAAGTCACCCTCATCAATTCCCCCCAGTCATGTGTCCCCAAAACATTTTTTTTTTGCAACGGATTTGTGGTAATACCTCACCACCAGGTTCCTGATGCTTGCACTTTTTTTATTTCCCGGACTTACACATCCCGACGCTTATTGTCTGCCACAGTGCATGCAACTTGTTTGGGAAAAATCTTGTTCTACCTCTTCTCCCCTTGGGAACCCAAAGATTTTATCTAGTTGAGGTATCGTGACTTCATAGGTGTTGTCCTTTATTGAGAATGTAATGTATGCAGGGAAGTCGCCATTATCACGCTGAAGCTGAAGTGTTGCTAAAAAATAGCAAGTCTCCTCTTCGTAAGCGTACGAGGGGGTGTCAATGAAGGTATCTGTTCTTGACAACTGGAAGAGGTAGGTGACATCCTTATCGATCCCCAAGGCTTGCATGCTGTGTTTATGCGGGAACCTCGTTCCCTTGAAACCTCTCGACAACAAGGCAGCTAGATATTCCGATTATGCGTCTTTTTAGGGTACTCTGTCGGCAACGTTTTTTTGAATTCATTATACATGTGCTATGTATACATGTTCTTCATTTGGTGTCCAATCCCTCGAACGTCTTCATCCTCCTTGTAGCCAGGGTTTTCGCTACTCTCACCGTCATCGAATAACATGGGTTTCTTCCCTCTTGATATGTCCTTTCCTCTTTCTCGAAGATTAATCTTCCTTCTTTTTCATTTCTTGCTTTTCCTTAGCTGTGAACTTTGGTTCGGTATCATCTACCCCCAATTGATCAAGATGGTGTGCTTTTTTCTTGCGTAGAAATTTTGTAGCTAGTTGACCTACACGTTGCTGATGAGGGGTGAATTCTGGTTCAATGTCCTAGATTTCCATTTCTTCGGGTTGATATTCTGGTTGGGATTCAGTTGAAAACTTGGAGAGGTATCTGAGGAGACCTCAACATGATCTTGGAAAACGCTATGAGCTGCTTGTCTCCTTCAGAAAGTCTTGGTAATGCTTTTAGCTGAATACCTATGCATGGTGAATGTTGTTCCTGAAAATGAAAGTAGACAAGTTTAGAAAATTCAGTAACTTTTCTGCAGAACTAGTAAATTTAAGAACAAGGTGACAACCGAATTTTTGTAATGCAACAAGCAAACACAAGCATCACACCACTATCATTTTCAACACTTGATATTTGAAACAAAATTTTAGTTCAACCTTTGGTTATAAAATGAGTCTAGCACAAATCTCAGAGGAGGAAACCCGGATTTTAAAGGGATGACTAGCCAAAACCGAATTTCAGAAATTAAGACCCGGATTGAGTACCCTAAATCAAAACCGAATTTCAGTAATTTGAGGACAACATTCATTCCGAATTTTATAAATTTCAAGAAAAAAACGGAATTTCAGAAAAACTGAAAATTTCAAAAAAGTTCAGGAGTTCGATTTAAGTGAAGCGGAACCGAAAATTTTTTGTGAACAAAAACCGTTAGCTCGATCACGAAAAATTCAGGAATGAAAAACGGATTAAAAATTCAGAAAATTTTAGGAGTAAAAGAAATGAAACAAATTTTGATGAGGCTTAAAGACTTGGTGAAAATCTCTGGAGAAACTTGATATCTTCCCAAAAATCGATAGAAATGCTCAAGAAGTTGTAAGTGTTAGGGAGTAATTTTAAGTTTGAAAGTAATCAGAAGAGATGGGAAAGTGGGAAGGTGTGGTGATGTGTCGGCTCGATCATGATTCCCCTTGGCTCGATCATTATGCTTTTGGCTCGATAAAAAAATGTTGCGGTATGATCGACATCTTCTCGGCTCGATCAAGAAACATTGCGGCTCGATCAAATTTGGGCCATGACTCGATGTTGAGTTAATCCGGCTCGATCACTTGATTTGTAAGGTGGCTTGATCACTTCAATTTTGGATCAGACATTTTTATTCACCAATTGTCCAAGACATGACCCCAAAGTACCTAAAACACCAACATGACCCCCCAATGTACCTATAACACCAAAACCAAATAAAAACTTAAATTCATTTAAAAGAAGGATGATACACTCAAGTTTTAACCAAAATATATTCACTGCAAGTGCACATCAAACGCAATAGTATATGAGGGATCAAATCCACAAAGACCAGAAAAGCAAAACTCTCAGTTTAAAATAGGATTAAGATAAGAACATATTAAAATGGTGATTGTAACCAATAAATGAAAAAAACTATGGAATAAAAACGATTATAAAACAATTAACGAAAACGCTAGGCAATAGAGAATTCCGCATGTATTCCGGTTAAAAGTCAAGGTTAACATGCATGATTGATTACTGAAAATAATTCCCAACTCGAAAGACAACAATAGACTAATCTCCTCCCGAAGTATTAGATCCCTATTCTCGAATTAGTAAAGACAAACTCTCGCCGTATTTAGATAATTCGATCATGCATTTCAATTCAGATTCGATAAGTTCATAAGCCCCTATGACAATACTCCCGCAAGCAAAGGCACTTATTCATCTAGATTAGGTTAGACTTCTAAAAAAAATCCCTTTGAGTTTATAATTCTATGATCAATTAACTAGTTAGCTACTCTAATTCATGCTCTAAAAACAAATATAGACTGAGAGCCTAACAAATTTCAAACCATTCTATCAAACCCTAACGATTAACCTGGTTTCCCCTAGGAAAACCCTAAAACCTAACAAAGAGACTACTCAGACATGATTGCAAGAACAGAAATCATAGATTGAGTAAACATTGAATAATTAAAAAGCCAAATTGTATATATAGAAATTATAGTTCAGAAATCCTCTCAAATACAGATGTAGATCTCTTCTCTCTGGAACTTCAGCGATCAAAATTTTTCTAAAACTTATTAAAAACTTCTCTCTCAAAAAATAATAAGCCAAAAGGGCTCTTAGTAATTTGAGAATAAAAGAAAATAAAATCTAAATAATAAAAAACTAATCATAGATCTTGAGGTCAAATGCGTCTTTTAGCTCGTTTTTCCTTCAGTTCGACATAGGAGATCGATCGATCCAATGATGGATCGATCGATCTAAGCTCCAAGGGATCGATCGATCAAATAATGGATTGGTCAATCTAAACATTTGCAAAACTCCATGTACTTTGGATCGATCGATCTAAGCATGGCTCGATCGATCTGTCCTTGTCCAAGACTTGAACAAATCGATCCAAGCTCCAGAACGTCCCAAACACCAAATTTCCTAAAAACATGCTAAAAACATAAGGAAAACACTCAGATAACACTAAATAATAGGTATAAATACCCACTAAAAGGTGTTAAATCCGAGTGATATCAAAGGACTAAACATAAATTTTAAAATTTTATATGTACAAGGATAAACATTGGACTTCCTCCCAAGTGAGTTTTTTTATAGTCACTTAGCTTGACTTCCTGTTTAAAATCTAATAACCTTGTGACATTTCTCCTTAGAGAACTGAGGTTCCTTCACCAGGCTTTCTTCCTGGACTTATCCTACCATCATTGTTCTAGTTGACTTGGTGGTTCAGTTTTGACCCTTTATTAGGTTCCATAACTAGTGTGACTGTTCCATTTGGTAGGATCTCCTTGACTATGAAGTTTCTGAGGCATTTTGGGTTTACATTCCCTGGATAGTGCTCGAGCATTGGGTTGAGCAGAAAAACTGGATTACCCCTCCTGAGGTGTGTTGTTGGGGTTTGAAGATCAAAACTTATTTCAGAAGAGGTTATGCCTGGAGTAGGCTTCTGAGGTGAGATGTGCTCAAGCTGGTGCTCGAACTCAGAATCTCCTTCTTCTGAAATTGGCATTTTTCTCACATTAGGTGTTATCCCCAGTTTTCTAGTTTCTTCTAATTCTGCAGAAGCTCTTGCCCCTGGTTCTTTGACAACCCCAAATTCTTCTGTATCCTCTGAAATTTTGTTTTGGTCCTTCACCAAATCATACTCTAATGAGTCACTGCTTGAATACCCTTCCTCATGATTGTCCGCATTCTTTTCCTTGATGGAGAATAACTGACCTTGGATTGTAGGCTTCTTTGTCCTGTCCTTGATGTTGAAGATCATCTTTGGACCATTCCCCATGCTCAACCTGATATTTCCCTTCTTGACATTGATCACAACTCCAACCGTAGCTAAGAATGGCATTCCCAAGATAAGTGGATCTTTTGGTTCCTTGTCCATATCCAGCACCACAAAGTATGTGGGTACTCTACACTCCCAATTTTGATGGTTTAGTTCTCTAGAGCTCCATGAGGGATCCTGGTGGATATGTCAGCCAAAATCAGAGATATGTTGGAGGCTTTATACTCATTGAACCTCATCTTCTTGGCAACAGATAGAGGCATCAAGTTGATGGAAGCTACTAAATCGCATAAGCATTTGTCGAAGGTCAATGGTCCTAGTGAACATGGTAGAGTGTATGAGCCAGGATCTTCTTGCTTCTCCGCTATTAAGGCATTGCATTCTTCAATCAGTACCAACACTCCTTGAGAAACCTCTTCCCTCATGGATATCTCAAAGATTTCTGGATATTTCGCCATTATCTCCTTCTTGAAACATGATAGGAATGGTAACATTGGAACATAAGGTGGTGGAACAGAGGGTGTTTCATTCTCTTTTGAAACAGATAGCTTATCACCAGGAACCTACTTGACTCTGGCAGCTGACCCTGGTTTTGTCCATGTCAAAGAATCAGTTTTTGCAGAATCTGCAGTTTCTGCTCCATTTAAACTCGAATCAACCCCCCCTCCCAAAAAAATTGAACTACACTGTCCTCAGTGAAATGAGTATGACAAGTGGTAGAAGAAAGTACATGGGTACTCCCCAAGAAGATGGCATTGACTTGTGCATACTCCTTTGGGTTCTGAATTGATTTTCCTGGAAGTTGACCATTTTGTAGTTGGGGCAGAAACAGAAGTAGAAGCAGACTTACTTTCCAGAGTAGTAACCCTTGAGTTCAGTACGTGAATCTTTTCATAGATGGCGTTGAATGAGGAGTCCATCTTGTAGTGGAGGTCACCAAACCGCTTAGATGTTTCGATTGCACTATTTACCTGACCTTGTAGAAGTTGTTGTAATATGGCTTCAATGTTGGAAGGTTGAGCTAGAGGTTGGTTAGAGGTGAAAGCAGGAGGTGCACCAGCTTGTTGCTTCTGCTGCTGTTGAAAACCACCATGTTGTTGTTGCTTTGGAATGAAACAACGATTCCGAGCATAATTGATGAATAGTTGAATATTCTTCTGTGGTTGTGGTGGATAAACTTGATCGTGAGGGTTGGCTACGTTTTTTCTACGATAGGAAAGACCAGGGTTGTTGGAGTAGTTGATGAAACCTTTGTTATATCCACCCTGATTATGAACATAGCTAATCTCTTTAAGTCTCCCCAGCTTGAATCTGAATATGTTATTCTTCAGTGATGAAGTGAACTTGTTACTGGTGACCAAGAAGGAGCTTATCCAACTTATCATTCAATGCCTTGATGTCTCGCCTAGTCTTTTCATCAGAATCAACTCCACCTCTAGGAGTGCGATCAAAATCCTCGTTATAGATCCTATAAGACTGAGCGAGATTTTCAACTAATTACCATCCATCATTGACATTCTTGTTCAAGAAGTTACTGTTGCTAGTTGTGTCAAGCAGCATCCGGATTTTGGGTAATGCACCACGGTAGAGAATGCTAAGCAGAGACTCCTTTCTGAATCTGTGATGAGGACATTGCAATGTGAAACCTTAGAACCACTCCCAGGATTCAGAGAATGTTTCAGCATTCATTTTTGCAAAGCCAGAGATTTCGTTACGCAGTCGAGCAGTGCGGGAAGTTGTTAAAAACTTGGCAAGGAATGCCCTCTTGCAGTCATTCTAGGAGGTGATGGTGTTTTTAGGAAGAGAATTTTCCCAATGACGGGCTTTGTCACCTAATGATATGTCACCTAAAGATAAAGGGAAAAGTTGGAGTTTGAAAGCGTCCTAACTTACGCCATTGATCTTAGTAAGACTGCAGAGCCTGTCAAACTCATCAAGATGTTCCAGAGGGTCCTCCATTGGTAGC
>OVBE01002335.1:0-31111 GCA_900406425.1 Iberis pinnata | reverse complement strand
GTGAATATTCGGCGCGTGGCGTTGACACTGCTTGCATTTCAACGCGTACTTGTGGCAATCTGCGATCATAGTGGGCCAGAAATACCCGTGCTTCTTGATCTTGAATGCTAAAGCGCGTCCGTTAGAGTGGTTACCTCCTGCTCCGTCGTGTGTTTCGCGGATGATTCGTTTGATTTTGTCGGGGCTGGGACAGGTGAGCAAGGTTCCTGTCGAGTCGCGTCGCAGGAGGTGTCCGTCCATTAACATGTAGTGTGCGGCCTTGGCTTTCAGCCGGCGTGCCGCCCACTTATCCTCTGGTGCGGTCCCGTCTGCAATATACAGTTTGATTTTGTCGCGCCAGTCAGTCGTTGGCGCTTCGTGGTCTGCCCCGAATTCGACGTCGTCTTCGGCTATGTCCTGATCGTCGATGAAGTGGACGAACTCTGAGTTGATGCTTGGCTTGGCTATCTCCTCTACAGGTATAGTGCGGCGTAGGTGGGAATCACTTGACGAAGCTATTGTTGCAAGTGCGTCTGCGATTTTGTTCTCGCTCCTTGGGATTTTCACGATTTCGAAGTATTGTAGTTCCCATGCGAGATGTTGAACGACGCGCAGATACGCGTCCATCCTCTCGTTCTTTGCTTCGTAATCTCCCGAGAACTGGCTGGCGACGAGTTGCGAATCGCAGAACGCTCGTACATGTGTTGCTCCGATGCCCTTAGCTAGCTTCAGCCCTGCTATGATTGCTTCGTACTCCGCCTCGTTGTTGGATGCGTTGAAGCCCAGGCGGAAAGACTGCTCAAGCACTTCGCCTTCCGGGGATTCCAACCGTATTCTCACTCCTGATCCCCCGGAACAAGAAGACCCGTCGACGTGCAAAGTCCAGATCTGAGGGGCTTCCGTGCCTTCGATCAGTTCCGGTGGCAGCTCGGTGATGAAGTCGGCTAACACTTGGGATTTCGCGCTCGTCCGTCCTCTGAAATCGACGTCGTATTCACTTAGTTCGACGGCCCATTTCGCCATACGTCCTGATTGACTTGGGTTGTGAAGGATGGCGCGCAGAGGCTGGGCGGTGAGGACCGCGACCGTGTGCGATTGGAAATACGGTCGAAGTTTTCGTGCTGCGATGACGACGGCGTATGCGAGTTTTTCCAAGGTTGGATAGCGAATCTCCGCGCCATCGAGGGTTTTGCTGATGTAGAAAATTGGCCGCTGCTCGCCGCGGTCTTCCCTTACGAGGACGCCGCTGACCGCTGTTGTTGAGACGGAGATGTAGAGGTAGAGCGTCTCTCCATCTTTGGGTTTTGCTAATATGGGCGGCGTGGAAAGATATTCTTTCAGTTCTTTGAATGCCTGTTCGCATTTGTCGTCCCATTCGAACCTTTTGTTGCCGCGCAGGAGCTGATAGAATGGGAGACACCTATCCGTCGACCTCGATATGAACCTGTTCAGTGCCGCGATGCGACCGGTGAGACGCTGTGCTTCTCTCGTGTTTTTTGGTGAAGGTAGGTCGATCAGTGCCCTTATTTGCTTCGGGTTCGCCTCGATTCCTCTTTGCGTGACTATGTATCCCAGGAACTCGCCGGAAGTGACGCCGAAGGTGCACTTGGTCGGGTTGAGCTTCATCTCGTATTTGTTTAGTACAGCGAAACAGGAGCGTAGGTGCGCTATGTGATCCGTTTTTGACAAAGATTTGACGAGCATGTCGTCGATGTAGACTTCCATAGTCGTTCCTAGTAAGTCGGCGAACATCTGATTTACCAACCTCTGGTACGTTGCTCCAGCGTTTTTCAGACCGAAAGGCATGACGCGGTAGCAGTACGTCCCTCTATCGGTTATGAATGCCGTTTTTTCTCGATCGTCGGGATGCATTGCTATCTGGTTATACCCGGAGAACGCGTCCATAAAGGAGAGTAGCTTCTTTCCTGCTGTTGCTTCGACGAGACGGTCTATGTGCGGCAGATGATAGCTGTCTTTTGGACATGCTTTGTTAAGGTCGGTGAAATCGACGCATACTCGCCATTTTCCGTTCTTTTTCTTTACCATTACCGGATTCGCCAACCATTCAGGGTATTTGACCTCCGTGATCGACCCGGCGCGCAGCAGCTTCTCTACTTCGTCGTTCATTGCCTGTGCTCTTTCGGGACCTAGCTTTCGACGCTTTTGTCTCATTGGTTTGAAGGTTGGGTCGACGTTGAGCTCGTGATAGGTGATGGAAGGGTCTATTCCGGTCATAGATTCGAGCGTCCAGGCGAACGAGTTGGAGTTTTCCTTGAGGAAAGCGACCAATTCTTCCCCGATAGCATCGTCGAGTTCGTGTCCGATGCCGACACACCTTTCCGGGTTCTCCGCGTCGATATTAACTTGGTCGATGGACTCGTAGCGCTGGTCATCGACGTGTCCGCGCTCTTTCGGAATGTCCGGTCTTTCGGCGCGTCCCAGATGTAGCTGATATAACTCGCTGCTTTTGCGAGCCTTGTGCTCCGCGATAAAGCATGTTCTCGCCGCTTGTTGATTGCTTCTTAGCGTTACCGTTCCTCTTGGCGTCGGGATTTGACGCATTGGTGGAAGATCGACACCGCGGCCTTGGTGGCCGCAAGCCATGGCGTGCCTAGGATGGCGTTGAAGATGGGATGCTCGTCGACCACCTGGAACTTCGTCGTAGTGACGCTTTCATCTGCTCGAACTGGGAGTTTGATGGTCCCGATGGTCTCCACTGAATTGCCACTGAAACCGGTAAGGGATTGTGTAGTTCTCTTTATTGCTTCATCACCGATTTCCATCTTGCGAAGCGTGCTTTTGAAAATAATGTCGACCAAGCTGCCCGTGTCGACGAGTATTCTGGTCACTTCGCAATCTCCGACGATTAGTTCGACGAGGATGAAATCCTTCAACGTACTACCGATCCCGATGAGGTCATCGACGGTAAACCTGATTGGCTCTTGTCTCATTTGCTTACTGATCGCCGCGCCTCTGGTGTTTAGGACTAGGTTTTCCTCTCTGTTCGTGGCGCGGAAATGGTCACCGCGTTTCTCGATGCCGCCTAAGATTACGTTGATGCGGCGTCTAGGTTGAGGCATTTCTTCGGTTCTTTTGTTGTTATTATGTTGACGCGGTGGTGCCATGTCTTCGTCGACCGGTTGTCGTCGCCTGTCTTCTGCTTCCCGGTTTTGGTTCGGGGGCAGTGTTGCGATCTCTCTCGGTTGGCGCGGGGCGTATATTGGTTCGTTCCTTGCCGCTCATCGCGCCCTCGACTCGCTTGGTACTTTTTCAAGAGCGTATCTTTTAGGTGACGGCACTCCGCCGTGCTGTGTCCTTGTTTGTTGTGGAACTCGCAGTATACGTTCCTATCGTCGTCCTTCTTCTGGTAAACCGGGGGTTTCCTTTCTTCCACCAAATAGTTTGCGCTTCTCTTTCCCCTGTCTTGGTTCGGTTTTCCTTCGTAGAACTGGCGGTGTTCGATCTGTTCTTCTTTTTCTTTTGTGTGGTTGGTCTTGGAATGCCTACGAGACATCGCCGCTCGCTCCTCTTCCATCTCTATAAATTTGTTTGCTCTGTGGAGCGCGTCTTCTAGTGTTTGCGGCTGGTTTAGGAGTAGCTCCTCATGGAACCTAGACTCGTACCATAAAGCATTCCTTAGCGCGACTATTACGGCTTCGTCCGAGATGGCTACTCTCGATACTACGTCTTTGTATCGTTCGATAAATGCTCTCAGCGATTCGCGTGGTCCCTGACTCATAGACCAGAGGTCGGCGGTGGAGGTTTTCTTCTCCATAAACATGGAGTAATGCTTTACGAAAGCCGTCGATGCTGAAAGTTGTCTGTGGACTGGGCTTCGAGGTGGGAGAACCAAGAAAGCGCGGCTCCACCCAGATTTTCGACGAACAACTGACAGAACCCGGCGTCCTTCTCCTCGTCGGTGAATTGTGCGCGTCCCATGGCGATGGTGAAGGCGGTCATGTAGTGCGTCGGATCTGTGTTTCCTTCGAACGTCTGGAATTTTATCTTCGCTGTGTGTCTGATCTTCGTCTCGGTGATTCTTTTGGTAAAGGGGGTGCGCTGGGTCTCTTCGACCACCCGCTCGATTTCTGGAGCCGAGCTTGTTGCTCTGTGGACCAGCGAGCTCATTTCTCGCAGCTGCGCTTTCAATGCCCTTATTTCGTCGTTGGGGCTAGACGCGTTTGTGGTTATCATCGCCTGCCCTTCGTGATTGTTGGTCTCCGGGTTTCGTCGCGCCTCGACGAGCGGTGGGGTTGCGTCTCCCGTTCCAAAGAGGTTCCTATTCAGGACTTCCAGCTCGGCTCGCCTTAAGCTCGCTGTCATGACAGCCTCGAGTTTGCTCCTTAGTTGACGCGATTCGTTTTCTTGCTCCTCCAATCGACGCATGAGCGTCTTGTTCATTTCTTCCTGCGTTGGCAGTCCTGGGATCCTGTCGTTCGGCCCTGTCGGGGTCTTTGGGTCAGAGATTATGTTTCCTTGATCCTCTAGGTGGGTTACATCTTCAATGAGTACGGGTCCGTCTAGGTTGCTGGTGCTTGCCATGTATTCGGTGCGTCTTTGTTTCCTTTATCAAATAGTCCCCAGCGGAGTCGCCAATTGTTGGATCTAGGATCGTCGATCCGAAGATTAGGTTCGTATTTGATAAAGAAGTTACAAACTTTGAATAGGCGCGTCGACAGTTCTAACGCGCTTCGAAAATAGTAAATGTTTACAACAGAATTTTAGCTCGTCGAAAAGAAAGAAGGTCGTCTAAAGTTGCTCTGACTTCTCTCTAAGAATTTCTCTCTCTAAAATCCAACCCCTTCTCGCTTCGAGATGATCTTCTATTTATAGTCGAACCGTCATCATTGCGAGTAGCCTAGTAGGACTTCTATTCATGCGGCGATATAGCTGGTAGGGCACTGTACGCCGCGCCTAGGGGACTGTAGATGTACTGTTGAAGCGGCTGGTTGCGCGTGTCCTGACGCGCCAGCAGGGTGGGCTGCTTCCTTCTCCTTTGTCTTATGGACTTGTTCATGGATCGGGTCTGGAAGTTTGACCCCATATCCCACAATTAACTGAAAGAATGTTCCACACGTATTAGTTGATCATAAAAGTATATATGTATTCATCACTATGTTGAACACTTTAGGGCATATATGCATCTAATACGCCAACTCATCTTAAACAAATGTAGAAGGTGTAACGTCAAATAAAATCAAATAATTGGGAAGAAAAAAACCTAGGAAAATTAGTTCATTAAAATGTTGGAAGGACTTAGATCCTTGAAGAAGATAAGTTCAAGCAAGAACAGAATATTGAAGGTTGATTACTTTGAGTTATTTATAATTAATTATTTAATTATAAATAACTTAATGACTCCTCATAGTAGGAGTGTACATAATTACCCGGAACTAAAAAATCGAAATGAACTAAATATCAGGTTCAGTTCCATTTAAATTACATGTTTTCTATTACATATTCACAATCTAGCATAACAATCAGACATACCCATCCATTTATGGCATCTGAATGTCCATGAAGCAAGCATCAAACTCGTGGGGTGGCTTAAGCATCGAAATTGCTTTTATCCCGTTCTCAGCACATACCACATTAGCTCCATATTTTCTCAGAGCCCCTACTGCCACTCTAAGATTTACATTGTTATCATCCACGACTATAATTTTGCCAATGAGAAGATTCTTGAGAATCAAAGCAGGAGGTCCCTTGTCTCGAGGAGTGTTCCTGTTTTCAATACCCAAACACTTTGCAAAGTTACTGCTAGCATACTCGCCCTCAATGGTTTCACTATTACCACTGGAGGATCTATTCCATTGCTTAAAGCATCTAAAACTCATGAGTTTATTGAGCTTTCTAACCAAATCAGTTTACGAGAATGGACAAGAGGTTCCTTCTATAGCTATTTTGAATCGATGGTTGATTTTTAAATTTTGTATGTATTTTGCTTGTACTTTCCATATCTTTTATTTTGATTATGTTTGCATGAAATGAGTTATGCATAGACTTTGAAACATAGTATATTAGTCAATAAATTTATTAATGTAAGATTATATGTTTCTATATAAAATGAAAAAGCTTTCCATTATAGATTTTTACACTAAAGAATAATTTTTACACTAAAGAATCAAGATTTTAGTAGTTTAGATATAGAATTGATGTATGTATAGTTTAATAAGGGGGAAGATCGCATTTTTAACCTCCAAAATATAACCTTCTAACACTTTAAACTCTAATACTTTCGCTCTAACACTTCAAACATTCAAACTACAAACTTTAACAAAACAAATCTTAAAATTTCTTACTTTTTATGCACGTCATGACGAGGCATGATGACATGGCCTATTAATGCTATGTTGGTATGCCATGTCAGAAAAGCGGTGATGTGGACATGTCATGTCATCACGCCACATCTTCATTTAAAATTTATAAAAATAAAAAGTTTTCAATTCAAAAAAAACAAAAATGTATAAACAATCTAAGTTATAAAGTATACCTAAAAATATTTAAATATTTTAAAAATATATAAAATAACTAAAATGTACATTTAAATTATTGAAAATTTTAAAGTTGAATAAAATCCGTTCCCTAGATATTAATTTTAAAGTTTATATTTTTTTATGATTACATGAAATTGTATAAACTATCTCTTGGATATGGATTAATATCAAATGTATAGAAAATTTGGTTCAATTTAAATATTGAAATTTCATAAATTATATAAAATATTCGAAGCTTCGAGGTATAGTTTTACATGAAATTATAATAATTTTTTTTGTATTTTTATAGAAAAAGGAGGATTATATTCAACTTTTAACTTTTCAATAATATAAATGTAGACTTTTAGATATTTTTGTATGTTTTAAATTTTAGGTATATTTGATAACTTACATTTTTTATATTTTTTAAACAAGAAAGACTGATAATTATTATTTTTAAATAATTAAATGATGACGTGACATGATGACATGACATGTCATAACACCACATCACCACTTTTTATATGTGGCATGTTGCCACGGTATTCATATGCCATGTCATCATGCTTCATCATGACGTGAGTAGAAAATAAGAAGTTTCAGAGTTTGATTTGTATAAGTTTATAGTTTGGAGGTTTAAAATGTTAGTACCAAAATGTTAAGGTTTAAAGTGTTAGAAAGTTATACTTTGAAAATTAAAAATGCGATTTCTCATAATAATGTATAAACATTCCTCATGTGTTGCTTGAATCACATCTGCATAAATAACTAGTAGAGGAAGAGTCATGTAATGAAGTGACTTATGCATAGATTTTGAAACAATATTATATTAGTCAATAAGTTTATTCATGTAAGATTATATGTCTTTATATATAATAATTATGTTTTGCATGAAATGAGTTATGCCTAGACTTTGAAACAATAGTATATTAGTCAATAAGTTTATTCATGTATGATTATATGTTTCTATACGTAATGAAAAAAGCTTTCCATTATAGATTTTTATACTAAAAAAATCAAGATTCTAGTAGTTTAGATATAGAGTTGATGTATGTATAGTTTAATAACTTTATTCAAATTAGAATATCATTTTATTTCTTTTTATTTAAAGTAGAATGTCATTTTGTTTCTTCTTATATTAAATAAAATTTTGAACTTGGAGTACAATTATTATATTTTTTGAGTCATCTACATAAGGGTTCTTTGTAGATAATGGTTGACTAGGGGGAAGCTTAACTACAAGAAGAATATGTTCAGAAACATTGGAATGATTGATTTTGTGGTCTGTTGCTTTTATCTTAGATCGATTTTGCAACTTTTTATTGGAATTTCCTTTTATGCTAATTTTCTTTTAACACTTTGTTATGAGTGCATTTGATTTTACTTGGATCATAACTTCGTTGATCTAGCTGATTAAAATGCAAGTTTACTTCTCCATAGTATGGATGATTGTGTATTATAGGATGTGTTTCTCGTATATGTTACAAGATAGCTTGGAATGAAAATTATGATAAAAAGAGGGAGATTGAATGCGTGTGTTCCAACACTGGTCAGAAAACTCCAAGGAGTGTGAGATGATGTAGAGCTTCAAGTCATAAAAGATATTCGAAATTAAAGAGATGACATGTATTTAAAGAAGCTTGAAGAAATACTCCTATCTAGTCATGGGATATGAGTTATTGGAATAAAATACATATTCTTATGAAAATTTTGCTTTTGGGAATCAAAAGAAGATTTTTTGGCTCGAGAAGAAAAGAATGAAAGAAGTTTTGTTTTGATTAGCCCTTTTTTGAGAAAGAAAAGGGTCATGAGAACTAGTTCATTTATAACACTGTTTTGTGAGAGAAATCATATGTGTTGTTGTGTTAAACTATATCGAAAAAGGTAGGCTAGTATAAACTCAATCTAGCAAATAGTTCATTTGTTAGTATTAATTTTTTATAAAGAAAACTTAGGTTTAGAGGATTAGAAATTATCCAGTCATCTGTTTTTTTATAGAAAGTTTTCGATTTTTCAAAATAAATATATATATATGGAGTTTTAGGATTAGAAATTTGCAAGCTAAAATTATCCAAATATAATTAATTTATAAAAGTTTAAATGTATAAAATTTACTTGATTATGATAGAAAGTTAAAATTGCATATATGGAGTTTCGAATTTGGGACCCCTTGTAGCAATAAAACGTCTTGAAAAAAATATCTTTTCTTTGGGAAAGTTTAAAGTAATTGTTTTAATTTATCACTTTTTAAAAATACGATAGAACTTAGTTTTTTTTTATAATTTTAGTTCATTAAAATTAAGGTTTACGTTTTAATGGATTGAGATTTAATTTGAGGATTTAGTTTCAATTTCTACAAAAATTATGGTATTTTGGTAAAAAATATATTTGTGATATTTTTTAAACAATGGAGAATGTATAGTAGTTTTATTAGAAAAAAAGAAATTAAAATTTGCTATTGTTGTGAATTCACAAAAATATTGTTATACAATTGCTTAATTAAAGTCAAATATTTTGGGCAAAATTTTGAAAACTGGACCGGAGTTCGACTGGATTCAACCTTAAACCGAAAGAATATCTATGTCAAGTTGATAAATAAAACTCAAATCTAATTGAACCAGTTAAAAATCCGAGTTAAACCGACAAAAACCATGGAACTGATAATCTAATTGAACCATTTGTAAACTGGATTTAATTTGAATTCACATTTTTCATGAATTTCAAATTTTAATATTTTTCTAAATAATTTTTTTAAAAATATATAATATAATTTAGTGCTCTTGTAGCGTATTCAACAAAATCGCCGGACATTTTCAAATGCCATATTCACACTATAGCACTATATTATGTTCTTTTTTTTTTTTTCAATTTTAATATGAGTATAGCAATAATTTTAGGTGAATTGTACCAATAACCAAAAATAGGTAGGTAATTCACTATCTAACCATAATATAATATTATAAGTTTTTAATTATGAATATCTTTTTGTTAAAGATTAAATTATAAAACTTCACCCTCTTTATTCTACTTAAAATTAAAACATACAAATTCAAATATTAAAATAATACAATGTTATCTAAAAATACACATAAAATAAATTTATATTTTATAAAATAGTGAATAATGACCATAACCCAAAATATAAACCTTAAACAAAAATTCTAAACCTTAAACACAACATATAAATCCTAAACACAAAAATATAAAAAATTCTAAACACAAATATAAACTCTAAACACAAAAATAAATCATAAACGTAAAATATAAATTCTAAACACAAAATAGAAACCCTAAATAGAAAATATAAACCCTAAATTCTAAACTATGTACCCAAATTATAAACCCTAAGTTTAAACTATAACCCTAAACCGAAAAATTTAGTTAAGTACACTGACTATTTAAAGTTTGTAGTGTAGTCCGACTAGAATGGGAAGTGAAATTAAAAAATACAAGAGTGATTGAGAGAGAAAAAAAACAAGTTCGTAAAAGTTATTATTATTTTTTTAAGTTGGTATAGAACGCGTATCTTATAGTGTTAAATTCTTAATATTGGAAAATAAATGCAATACTTAATGGTATTAGCCATAATTTTATATGCATATTAACATTCAACAAAATTATCAAATCTAATCGAATTCGGTTAAATCGCATTGATTTGTTCCAAGACCAAAAAAATATATTCTCGGCGTCAATCTCCATTACGATTTTCAAAACATTGATATTGGGTCTTACATGGTTAGTTACATGTGTAGCATATACTTTTATACAAATATTCTTCTAAAACTGAGCGAAAAAAAACAGAGGTAGGAAGGTAAAACAAGAGTTGCAAAAATGGAGAAAGTGATGAACATCATAAAGCCAAAGCCTGATCCCAAGCAACTCTTGCGTGATTGGCAACGCAAGCTTCGTCAGGAGTGCCGTAACATCGAACGCCAGATCCGAGGTTCTTTTTCAATTCTCGTATTGCGTTTTCCGTTAGGTTAATTTAGGGTTTCTAAAACTCTGGTTAAATTAGATTGACGGGTATCTCCGATCACAGTGTTTCGGTTAATCGAACTTGAAAACGCGGGAACTTACTCTGAATCGGGCTGGGATCGGATTATTGATGGGTGCCCAAAAGATTTTATTTTGACTTTTTGGCAGATGCAAAAATTTCTCAATTTGAATAACTGATTTTGAAAATGTTTAGATATTCAGAAAGAAGAGAGAAACGTACAGAAAGCTATTAAAGAGGCTGCAAAGCGGAATGATATGGTCTCAGCCAAGGTAAGATATCACCTCTCTTTTAGCTTCAATCCAATTGATTGATTGTGGAATTCTTGTTACTAACAATACTGGAAAATTCTGAAACTAAACCTCTAAAGATTGGATTCAGTAATTGTGAAATTTGTTTTGGAAGCTTTTCAAGTTGTCTCTGATTTCAGTTTATTGCAGGCACTTGCCAAAGAAATAGTGAGTTCGAGAAGAACAGTGAACCGGCTATATGAAAATAAGGCGCAGATGAATTCGATATCAATGCACCTCGGGGAGAGTGTTGGTATAAAACCTTAATCACCATGATTTTTGAGTTTTCATCCTATGTTTGCAATTGTAAATTTCTTAACACTTTTTTGTTTGTTTTTCATTGGATTTGCAGCAATAGCTCGAACAGTGGGGCATTTGTCAAAGAGTGCAGAGGTTATGAAACTTGTCAATAATCTAATGAAGGCTCCACAAATGGCTGTAACAATGCAGGAATTCAGTAAAGAGATGACTAAGGTAGGTACCTTAGTGATTTGCTTCTCTCATCGTTGATCATATATGCATCTCAGTAGACAGACAAAAAGCACACCTTGAAGTATCATAATACTCCTCTATATGATATATGGTTTCACTACTTTAAGCTAGTATACTCGTTTATTACATAATCCAGAGTATGTAACTTTGGCATGCAGGCTGGAGTTATTGAAGAGTTTGTGAATGAAGCCATTGACAATGCTTTAGATTCAGAGGATATGGATGAAGAGATTGATGAAGAGGTTGATAAAGTATTGACAGCAATTGCAGGAGAAACTGCTGCAGAGCTCCCAGAAGCCGTCAGGAAAGAAAGGATAAAAGTACCTGCACAGAAGGCGAGCACTTCCCGCGAGGTAGGATGATTGAATGATTGCAAAGATAAAAAGAGATTTTTGTATCTGAAAGAGTAAGAGATTTTGTGTTTGTAGGAAGAGGCAATTGCAGAGGGTGCTGATGATGAAGAAGAATTGGAGGAAATTAGAGCTCGTTTGGCCAAAGTTAGATCCTAACTGATTCTTAATTCAACTTTGAAAGTGAATGAGAGAAGATAAAAAAAAATTGCAATGAACTTTTGTGTAATATAATTGACTATAAATACGATGTAATCATAAGCTCCAATGTGTTAACGAAATTTCGTTTCTTTCCAAGGTACTCAATAAGCTGAAACTCTGCTTGCTACATACTTGATGCTTTCTCTGTGCCCAACCAACCATCGTATTCTCGTCCGAATCAAAATCTTTCAAAAACATTCTAAAACTATTTTGTTTGTTTACATCGACAGTCGATGATCTGAAACATGGCGCTCCTTTAGTGATGTCTAAATGCCTAGGAACTTGGTTTTTAACATGTTTAGATCTTATATTCTGGTTTTGTTTTATGTATAATAATGTTATTTTATGAAATAATTTCTCCGATCAAAGATTTAGCTTCTCATGGTAATAAGGTTCCAACAAAAAAGAGTACTTTTTTTAGATAAGGCATTGCAACTTGCAAGTTAAAAATAAAATCGGGCACTCCCCTTTGATAGATTTAAGTTAAGGGCACAAACATCTCGTCTACTTGGAATCCCGGAACTTAAAAATGAGATGATCTCATCTTCCTCAGAGATGGCTTCCAAGCTAGGAGGCGATTCTGAGACATTTGTAAGCCAGGTGGTTGAGGAACACCACCAGGCCACATGTTAAGATGATTTTGAGTTAGAACTTTCAAAGAGCTGGTACCTTCTTGGCGGTTCGACGGCTACGGAATTTTCGGCGCACGATATTTTCGGGCCTTCTTTTCTTGATGGAGACGAAGCAGAAGCGCGAATTTCTACAGGATCTTCAAGCACACTTAGGATATGATTTTTTATTTACTGTTGACCCTTCTGGTCTTGGTGGGGGACTAGCCCTCTTTGCTTTACAAGAATTTAATGTTCAAGTTCTTTTCCATAATAAAAATGTAATCGATACAATGGTTACTTTGGATGGTAATAAAAATTTTATCTCTTTTGTTTACGGTCACCCTGTTCATACAAAACGGGAATTGTTTGGGAACGGTTAAAAAGAATTAGCGCTACTCGAATAGGAGCTTGGGAAATGATCAGAGACTTTAACAAGATTGTGGACCACCATGAGAAACAAGGTGGCCGTACAAGGTCCGAGAATTCTTTTTTAAATTTTAGGCTAATTAGACAATGTTGCGGCATGATGGATTTCCCTTATACAGGGAATAATTTTTCCTGGGTGGATCGCCAGGGAAAGAATACAGTTCGGTGCCAGTTGGATAGGGTCATGGGGAATAAAGATTGGTTTGATAAAAGGTGGCTTTCGAGACCAAACTTTGAGGATATTGTTAGAAAAAGGTGCTCATGTGAAATTTTGCCGGAGACAGATTTCCAGATGGTGGAAGTCGGTAAATGCTAATTCTGGTGCACAAATAGAGCGCCTAAAGGACAATCTGGATGCTGCGATGTCAAGGGATACTGGTTCCTAGGGGGAAATTACAGAACTGTCAGACCAATTGCAGTTAGCACTTACAGAAGAGGAAATTTTCTGGAAACAGAAAAGTCGGGTCGCGTGGTTAAAAGAAGGTGATAAAACACAAAAGTTTTCTATGCTTCTACAAAGCAACGGCGAGCACGTAATCATATAACAAGACTCCACTTGGTATCCGGAATATAAATTGACAAGGACAAGGATATTGTTGCTGAGGCTATTAACTATTTCCATAATCTCTTTCAAGCTTCAAATGTAAGGAATTTGGAAACTTCCCTTGAGCGGGTTCGTAAGACGGTAACACCATCTGTGAATGATGTCTTACTACGGAAAGTATCCGAGTTGGAAGTACGAGCTGCAGTTTTTGCAATGCACCCTGAGAAGGCACCAGAACCAGAAAGAATGACTGCTATTTTCTACCAACGATTTTGGCCTGTTGTTGGTACGCATGTGGTCTCGATGGTTCAAGAATTCATGGCAACGGGATTCCTAGATCCTCGTTTGAACAAAACGCATATAAGTCTTATTCCAAAAACGGAGCGACCGAGGGAAATGACAGAATTTTATCCCATAAGTCTATGTAATGTGTGTTACAAGATAATTTCTAAGGTTTTATGTGAAATACTTAAAAGCATAATTTCATAATTGGTATCTGAGACTCAATCGGCTTTTGTGGCTGGACAATTAATCCCCGATAATATCCTTCTCACCCAGGAGGCTTCCCATGATTTTAAATTACAAACTTGTTGTATGTAAGGATTTATGGCCATTAAGACGGATATAAGCAAAGCATATGACAGGGTCGAATGGAGTTTTCTACGTGCAGCCTTACTACAAATGGGGTTCACGGAAAAGTGGGTCTCTTAGATTATGGCGTGTGTGACCAGGGTATCTTACCGAGTCATCGTTAATGGTAACCCAAAAGGGACGATTACACTTTCTCGGGGTCTCCGATAAGGTGACCTTCTCTTCCCTTTTTTGCTTATTATTTGCATAGAGGTGCTCATTGCCAATCTCAAATTGGCAGAGGCTACTAAAAAAATTCAGGATATAAAGATAGGTCGGGCTTGCCTGTCGATTTCATATATGCTATTTGCTGATGATAGTCTTTTCTTCTGCAAGGAAACACTCGGTCAAACTGATGCAATAGTGCAAACACTTAATCTCTACTGTCAAGCATCAGGGCAATGCATCAACTTTGAAAAATCAATGGGTTTTTTTGGTACAAGATTTTCGGCACAAGACCGGTTCCTCCTCCAACATCTTATAGATATCTATCGCCATAGGGGAGGTGGTAATTACTTGGGTATCCTAGAACAAATTCAAGGTTCCAAAGCCCAAATTTTTGCGTATGTACGAGACCGACTAAACGCACGAATTAATGGATGGTCCTCAAAACTTCTATCTAAAGGAGAAAAGGAAATTATGATCAAATCAATAGCGCAAGCACTACCCACATATGTGATGCCTTGCTTTCGATTACCGAAACAATTATTGAAAAAATTGGTTAGTGCTGTTGTGGATTTCTGGTGGAGCTCAAGTTCAAGTTCCAGGGGAATTCACTGGGTTGCATGGAATCATATGTGTTTACCTAAAAAATGGTATGGCCTAGGTTTTAAGCATTTGGAAAAAATTAATCAGGCACTATTGGAAAAGTAGATATGGAGGTTGTAACAATATCCTGATACGCTTCTGGCTAGAAGTTTAAGGGGAAGGTATTTTTGTGGCCGATCTCCTTTTCATGCCCTAAGCCAAACCGTCCCTCGTACGGGTGGAATAATATATGTGATACTCTTCACAAATTTGATAAGGGTATCAAAAGAGTGGTAGAAAATGGGCAGAACATAAAGGTATGGTCAGATGTTTGGCTACCAGGCGAAGTGCTGAGAGTCCCTCAACTTATAGGCATTAATATCAACCAAGATTTGCACGTCTCTGAATTAATGGTACCACACACTAATACATGGAATAGGTCTTTAGTGGAGAAACTATTTCATCCGAATGATGTAGCATATGTCTTTAGCATTATGCCCTCGAGATCGTTAGGGGATTGTATTTGCTGGAATTTTTCAAAGTCGGATAAATATACGGTTAAATCAGGATATGACTTTCTAGTATCAAATGATGGAAGCAGGTTGCTTTTCCTTTAGGAACCCTCTCTCAACATGTTGAAAGAGAAGATATGGAGTTTTAATGCACCATCAAAGATGAAATTTTTCTATGGAAAGTGTTTTCAGACGCTGTTGCAGTCAATGATAGACTGGAAATGAGGAAGATAAATGTGGATCCACATTGCTCATAATGTGGTTAACAGGGTGAATCAATAAATCATGTTCTATTTACATGTCCACCTGCTAGGCAATGTTGGGCCCTCATAAGTATATCATTCCCCAATGGTGGTCCACCATCAACTAACTTATTGGAGAACATGGATCACCTTATAATGGCGCGATCAACGGTGATTCATAGGGAGGAGTCGATTCCGATCTTCATTTAGTTGGTTTGGTTCATTTGGAAAGCCTGCAACGCATTGGTTTATAGGGGGAGGGATCAGACACCACCTGACATAGTGAGCCTCGCGCATGAGAAATGTCGAGAATAGTCTTTAGCCAATAATAGGCAACATGATACTAATAGCCATCATATAGGGCGAAGTATAAATCCAAGTGAGTTAATTCAATTTGAAATGCCAATAGCTTGTTACATTGATGGATCGTGGAAACAGGAGGACCGGTTTTGTGGTGTCGAATGGGTGTTACAACTACATGAAACTAATGTGGATATTCTTGGTATGATGGGTTTCTATCGATGGCCATCACCCTTACATACAGAACTACATAGTCTACTATGGGCTATGACGAGACTAAAAGTGAAGGCAAGATATTGCATCCTCTTCATTACATACTCAATTGAGCTGACATAAATGGTGCTCACACCATCGGAATGACATGCGTTCGCAACAGAATTATAAGAGTTTACTAATCTCATAATTCATTATCCCGATTTCAAGCTGGTACATCAACCACAAACGAGTAATTCAAGAGCAGATTTGTTAGCTAAAAGATCAAAAGATCGGAACATAATTTTTTCCTTTTTTCCTTTATTGGTACTTCTGTACCTTTTTAGTGTGTAGATTTATTTGATGTATTTGCATAACCAATAAATAAAGAAGTTTGTCCTTTTGTGGAAAAACACAATTAGATTCACTTGCACATTAGAGATCCTAAGTTGAGTCTAGGTTGTATATAAGGCGTTTTGTCTTTGTTTTAGTTGGTTTTAGGTACAAATGAGGAGTTTTGAAAAGGGAGTATCAAGGAGGAGGTGGATCAAATGAGTTGTTAGAAAGGAGAAAATGCACAAGAATATATGTGATCTTAAGGTTTAGAGATTTGAAGCTCTTCCCATGAGATGGTTTCAACTCATTCCAATAAGCAATAAAAAAGTTTTGAGCAAAATACTAAGACATATCCAAGTAGTTGCGAGAGTATCAAAATTCGCAGAGAATTCCATATTTCATTTCGGAGGTTAGAATATGAAATAAGCTATGCAGGGCCAAAAATTGAAGTTACGAAGTTTTATACCTCATTTGGACGGAGGGATGAAATAATTTCAGTTAGGAGATTTGATTAATTAGATTATTAGCAAATGTATTACTGTCATTGAAATAAATTAAACCTACGATTAGTGAGTCTTTGCCTAGAGAAATGAATTATTTTTAGCAAGATGCATCATTACCTAGTAGTTTACCTTTCCTTTGATCCATGTTTCTCCGAATTTGATCTTTGATTGACTTTTGCTTATTTTTGTTTAATTGCTTAGATTAGCTAGCACTTAATTAACCCTCGCACTACTTAGTTTAAATAGTTTCTTATATTTTGGCTAGAAATGTTAAAATTGGGTCAAAACTCATGGGTTTGTCCAAACCCACAAATGATGAGTAGGGGTTTTACCTCTTTATAAAAAATGTGGATCAAAATTGGGTGTTTTTTTTTTTAATTTAAAAACTCATATGGATATACCCAATAGGGTAATGAGCTACCCATGAGTTTTATTTTTGTTCTTTGGCTGTGTTAAATATTAATTTACACTAAATAGTAAAACAACAAAAATTACTTTTTATGAAAAAACTGTTAAATAACGTGTTTCACATTTTTTTCTTAAATGGTAAAACATGATTTTCCAAGTTTGGCGGGAAAACATGATGTTATGGTTTTGACAAAAAATATGAATTTTCGGTTTTGGCAGAAAACACGATTTGTGGTTTTGGTGGGAAAACATGAATTTGTGATTTTTGTGAGAAAACGTGATTTCGTATTTTTGGCGGGAAAACGTGATTTTGCGCGTTTGGCGGGAAAACGTGATTTTATGATTTTTGCGGAAAAACTTGATTTTGAGATTTTGATGGGAAAACATGATTTTTCGGGTTTGGCAGAAAAACTTAATTATACATTTTTAGTGGAAAAACCTGATTTTGCAGTTTTGGTAGAAAAATGTGAATTTTTGGTTTTGGCGAGAAAACACAATTTGCGGGTTTGGCTTGAAAATGCGATGATATGGTTTTGACTAGAAAATATGATTTTTTAGGTTTTGAGGAAAAAATGTGAATTTGCGATTTTTGGCAGGAAAATGTGTTTTTTTTTCTCGATTTTGGGGAGAAAAATTTGATTTTGTGGTTTTTGCAGGAAAATGTGACTTTACAATTTTGGGTGGAAAATTATATTGCATGATATATAAATTTATTACTTGTATTATGAAATTTAATGATAAATGTGAAATTATATTTAAATTTAGCAACAATTCGAATATATGTATATGAATTATCTAGTGATTATCAAATTTTTGGGGAAAAAGTATAAAACTATGTTTAATCTAAAGATTAGGAAAATAAATTCATAAATATATTAGATATATAACAAATATAATTGGGTACCTATGGATAAACCCATACTCCATAGGGTTAGATTTTAACTTTTTAAAATGAAATAATTGGTGTTTTGTTTTTGTTTTTTTTTATAGATTTGGGTTATTTATAAATTGGTTTTTTCTGATTTAGATTGGGTTGAGTTATTTAATCTTACTTCAACATTTCTAAATTTGTGGTTGTACCTAGGTTTAATCTCCCCGTGGATCAATACTTTTATGGGTTTTCTGCAATATAAATTGCAACTCCTATTAAATAGACAAAACAAACTGTTTGGTCTATTAAATGCAGGTCAAACCGTAAGCTGAAGGTCAAAACGCAATACAACCCATGCCGTTAATCAACCGTGTATAACTAACAGTTTTTTAATTATGCGTTTTGCTGATTGGCTTTGGTACGATCGGGTCACTCCAATTGAATCACTTTTCGGGTGTTGAAGTGCCTAAGATCAAATCTCATCGGGTCAGGTTGAAATGTCAGCATTAAGTGCAATGAAACAGAAGGAATTTATTAAAACATTAAAGCTTAGACACCTAGGAGGAACAAAGAAACAACACTACCCTATCCCATCCTCATGGAACGTAGGTCACTACTCACACAACATAAGGGATGCAAAATCAGAAGAACATAAAAGCATAGCTACTAAAGAAAACATTTTAGATCAAAGGTCAACAACTAAAAACATACTTTTCTAAAACCCTAAAACAGAAAACAGAACAAAGATGCAGAAGATGAAGATCTAAAACATTAAGAACATCAACCCAGAAAATAAGAACAATATCAAAACAGAGGAAAATGATCAAAGCTAAAACAAAAGGTTAAAAACTTAAAAACTTAAATCAATATGCACCAGTTAGATCACAACTCTAAACTATGCAAGAAAGTAAAGAAAAATAGAAGATTAGCATAAAACTTAAAAGAAATCTGGGTTTAACATCAAGAACACTAAGAATAAAAGAGAGAAAACTTAAAACCTAAGACAAAACCTAAAATGGCAAAAATAAAGATTGCCCCCAGATGGAGGCATTTTAGGGCTTATATAATGTTTAGGAAAACCCCCAAAATGCATAAAAGACAAAATACAATCATTGGACTGGGTCTTGGGTCAGGTCCATTCTTGATTCGAGTTGGTCGGGTCGGAGCATGTTTGGCTATAGCTGAGAAGTTCTTATGATCGAGCCATGTAAAAATAATGGTACTGAGACAAGATTTGGCTCGATCGCCGGATCGAGCTGAAATTGGTATGGCTCGATCACAGGATCGAGCCGTGAAGTGCATGCGCGATTGAGGCGAGAAAGAGATGGCCGAGGTAGAGATCGAGGTGGCTCGATCGCCGGATCGAGCCGAAGTTGGTATGGCTCGATCACAGGATCGAGCCGTGAAGTGCATGCGCGATCGAGGCAAGAAAGAGATGGTCGAGGTAGAGATCAAGGTGGCTCGATCATCGGATAGAGGTGGCTCGATCATCGGATCGAGCCAAAGGTCGAGGCGTGAAAGAGATGCTTGATCGAGGTGGCCAAGAGAGCTTTGGGAGTGATCGAGCCAAAGGAGACGTGGATCGATCACGAGATCGAGCCAAAGGTGGAGTTGGCCGAGAGAAAGATCAATCCGGGCAAGGAGAGTGATCGAGCCAAAGAACATGCGCGATGAGAAAGAGATCGAGCCAGGGACCGAGATAGCTTCGGGAGATTGAGCCAAAGTGGATGTGGCTGAGAGAGAGAGATCGAGACAACCCTTGTGCTGGATCGAGCCAAAGGAGTTGCGGTGATCGATCCAGACTTGGTGGCTCGATGTCTTTGGCTCGATGGTGATCGAGCCAAAATCTGAGATGTGTCTGGTCACCTTTGTCTTGGCTTGAGCTGGTTCCGTTCCATGCATTTTCCGTTTCTCTTATGAATTCTCACAAATCATCCTGAAAACTCCTGAAAGTCATGAAAAATCTCCAAACTGCATGCATATGAAAATGCTAATGCAAAAATCCCTAAAAATCACAAAATTGCCAATAATAACTATATATGCGACATATGAACAACTAAAGACCTAAAAATTGATGCTAAATGACCTCTAAAAACTATGAAAATACATAGACATTAACTGTCCCAAACTAAATCCTTGCTTGTCCTCAAGCAAGTAATTCATAAGTCTGGGTGAGAGGTTTGAAAGTGGGAACTCAGAACCAAAACATGTTGCTAACAAATGTAATATAAATGTCCTGGTTACTAGTTCTAGAATGCAGCCCTAAGCTTGTCATACTTAAAAACCTTAGCCATACTCATCACAGTTCATCACAGACCAATTCCAACTTCCACAATGCATTCAATTTCGTTTGCCCCTTTAACATTCATTAATCAGGAACCATGGATCAAGTCATGTGCGTTCAATGAACTCATTTGGTCAAGGACATGTTAAGGAGTAAAGATGACCCCTTCATGTAGTGGTTAATGATTCATAATAAGGGTTATCTCAAAAGGGAATGAGCTTTAGCAGAAGGCTAAAGGTAGGAACACTTAGATGTATACAAAAATAGATAATCATCTACCCAATGTTAATGAAACTTAAGTTTCCTGATTCTACCCAGTAGGAGATCCTAAATCTACCATTTTGAAACTTGAAGTGATCTTACTCATTCACATTTTCCCTTTTCATCGTTTTTAGTTACACTTAGGAGAGGTTTCTTTTTTAAACGACTGCTAGCTGTTTCAGGAACTTACTTACTTAAATGCTTATGGCTTTTGACCCTTTCATTTATACTATCTTTCTGGGTTTTACCCTTTTGAATTCCTGGTCAAATACTTTTCTTATTCTGCACTAGCCATACTTCTTTTGCATACCATTGTTTCCCCCAAACTTTCTAATAGCATATTCTGTTTCTTTTTCCATTCCTCTCCTAAGGTTCTTACTCTACCTTTTCTTTTTACCAGCTACCATTACCCTTTCATTCATTTCCACCCAAACCAACATCCAAAATTGAATCCCACCTAGTCCTATCTAGTCCAAAAAGCGTGGACTAAAACTACATGAGATCCTATTCCTGCCAGTTCGAACCCAACACGTTTTACCAAGCTCATTCCATAAAAGACCTTCCACTCAGTAGTAAATTCATGGCTTGAAATAAGGAAAGGTTCAAGGGTGGGGATTCTACTTGGGTTAACAAGAGTGGTAAAAGATAGAAGATAACTCAAATATGTATATACTATCCATGAGTTCATATTCAGCACACAAACATGATAATTATACATTTAAATTCAAGTTCTAATAGATAGGATCAAACTTCAAATCACAACATGCTTCAAGATATAAATGATCATGCAAGTTCACATTCCAAGCAAGGTGCAGTTTTACTTCAGACAAGTTCAAGATGCATTAGACAACTAATAACCAGGGCACTTACATTTTTTGAGATAACAACATATTTACAAGGTTATCACCTTCCTATTTCCCTATGCAAATGCAAATGAACAACTTATAAGTCTAACATCCTAGATGCAACTATATGAGCATTCTATTTTTGAAGGATAATTTTTGAAAATTTTGAAATTTTTTTATGAATTTTACATGCTATAAATGCTATGTAGATGCTATGCAAAAGTTGGAGACAAAGGAACAAACATAGAAATTTCATTAGATAGTTCCTGAACTCTCCCCCAAACTCGAATTACACAGTCTCTGTGTAATCAAAATTCTCAGGAACGTTCAGGAGGATGATAAGCAACAAGGATAGAAAGCACACTTATGAAAACATGAAGCATAAACACATGCAAACGAAACGGATTATACAATGGTTAGGTTGACGGAGATGGACCTCAGTTACCCCCAGTTTGGGAGTTGGATGAATCCTCGTCCAAGGAGAGGTTTGAAAGGTTATCGGAGCAAGATTCCAGGTTTGTCATTGTGGCAACGATTTCCCTTGTGTTCGAGGTGTCGTGTTTGAAAGGAAAATTTTCATATCTTCTGAAAGTGGTGCGCCTACTGTTCGGGAGTAGGACGATTGCTTTCGTATTATTCCATGCTCCAAACTGATAGCAGAATGAGCGTTTACATTCCCCACTATATATTGAATATCCCCAAGGTAGTTGATATCCATCAGCCTTGGTCTCCAGACATTTCTTCTAAGAGGTGCCTGAGTAAGTTGCAGGATGGGTGTTATTCACCCTCCGATTCGTATTTGAGGCGTCGTTCCCTCCCTTGCGATCCAGTTAAGGTTCTTGAACTTTAGCAATTGCTGCATGAATATGTTCAAAGGGCATGGTTTCTCCCTATAGTCATTATGGAACATAGCCTGGGTCTGCAGAGTGTTGCAGAGATGTCACTTAATTCCCAGACGCAAGAAGTCCATATCTTCTGCCAAGACAGTGCTGGTATCTCGTCTAGAGAAAACAAGTTTGCTAAGATTTGTTGTACATATCTCACCGCTGGATGGCGGATACATAAATTCTTGGTACGTCGTGCCCTGAAGTCCTTGGACCCTATCACGTCCCAAATGATTTAGATCTCGTCTGGAACACTTTTGAACAGATCGGGTTGAAACCTCTGACAATTGAAACCACAGATAGTTTCCAATTGTCTGAAGGTAAATCTTTCTGTCCTTCCATGCAAATTCTGGAAGCTTATAAACCCTCCCCCGTATTCATCACCTTCCGTTCCTTCGGAATAGACACATCCAAAGAAGCTAGAACATGCACATTTGCTTTTGGTAAGCCTCGAACTCTATTGTAAGTACGCTTGATATCCCCATATACTTCCATATAGCTTTTACTTGTTCAAGGATGCCAAGGGTTCCTAAAGTTTCTGCATCAGGAAATGTTGACTCCGTAAATTTGGTCTGCATCAGTGGTCTATAGATGTCTTCCACTGAAGGTCCACTCGAACTACTAGGCATTCCTCTGTTTGACATGGTGATATTTGCAAAAAAGGAGATTAGAGTCGTTAAGTTATCATGCATGGTCCACAACTTACTAAAATCGATGCCTTAAACCCTTGGATTAAATGCTTTATATTTTCAGAAAAAGGCGTGTAACCTAAAACTGTATTTCAGGAAATTTTGAATCAAGAGATATTTAATATACTTTCACGAAAAACGCATTTTGGAGCTCGAGGTGTAAGTTTCTTAATCTAAAACCAAGTTCAATTCATGTTTTCAAAACTACCTTAACACCTAATTCGGGACGATTTTCAAGTGCCAAGAGCGATTTTTTCAAGAAACGCTTCTAAACAAATCTTCGTTTGTAAAAACGTCAAAACCGATTTTTAGGGAATTGGGAACCGAAAATTGCAAGAGATAAGGAATGAAACCGAATGAAGGTCTTTAAAGTCTTTATGAAAAGTCCTTGGAGGAGAAACTACTTCAAGTGGGAAAGCTTTAAGAAATCGATTTTGAGCAGTACTCCCTTCTTATAGAAGCATGGCTCGAAACTGAGAGTGTGGAGGTGAGGAGTGGTGAGTGGAAACATGTGGTTGAGGTTCAAAGGGGTCGTATGCGGAGGAGGTTTAAAGAGGAGACATGGGAGTGATGGAGGTGTAATGGTTTTGTTGGGGGAATCTTGGAAAGGTGAGAGGACACTCCTTTGGCATGAGGTGAGTAGTAGGCAAGTGGTGAGGCTTGACTCGATTTGAAGTATATGGCTCAAAGGGAATTGTTTGGCTAGAAGGCGCTTTGAAGATGGCTCGATTTTATATTGTTGCGGCTCGGCCATAGCTTGTATCATGGCTCGGTCTTTTGTGAGAGTTGGCTCGATCATTATTCAAAAATGGCTCAATCACAACAATGCTACGGTGGCTCAAGCGTTCTTGAGTGCTTGGATCGATCGGTCTTTTTGTTTCGGCTCGATTGTGCTTGCATGCTTGGCTTAATCGTGGCCCGAGGATGCTTCAGAATCGGCTCGAGCATGCCTTAAGAAATGGCTCAATCAAACCTTGAAGCGTGGTTCGATGGAACCTTGAGAAACGGATCGATCCCACTTTAGGATGGCTCGATCATTATAAGTGTGGTTCGATCATGCCTTGATCGAGTTTAATAATGTTGCAACGCATTGGTTCGATTGGTCCTGAATGTATTGTCCCTTTTGATCAAAGACTCCAGCTAATCCATTTCCCATTTTTCTCTCAGTGCAAAGTGCCCGAAATGTATTCCCTAGGTACATGAGACAACAAAACCAGTTTAAAACTAAAAAGCATCAAATGAAGTACTGAAATTAAAAAGCGTTGAAATTGAATATATACAAAGATAGACATGGGACTTCCTCCCAAGTGAGCTTGTTTTAAGTCACTGATCAACCTTGTAGTTCAGCTTCAATTCTTTATCAGCTTCTACAACAAGTATGATGTCTTCACCAGACAGGATCTCCTTGATCATGAAGTTCTTGAAACATTATGGATCCACATTCCCCCGATAATACCTGAACTTTGTGTTGAGTAAAAACACTTGGTCTCCATTCTTGATTTCTAAGGTTCGGGTACGAGGTTCCAAACAATTTTCAGAAATTGGAGTGTCTGAAGGTGGTTTCTAAGGTGGTACACGTTCAGGTTGATATTTGAACTCAGGATTTCCTTTTCTTGGATCCTTCAGATTGTTCTCAGCAGTTGACATTACCAAAGTTCTGATTTCCTTTAACACTGTAGGAATCCTTTTATCTGGTTCCTTAATAAGCTTGAAAGCTTCATGGTGCACTGTAAACTGTGTTGGATCCTTCCCCAATTCATTTTCAGCTGAATCTCTGCTTGAGTACCCATCTTCATTGTAGCTCTCATTCTTCTCCTTGATTGAGAATAGCTGTCCTTGGATGGCAAGCTTCTTCATTTTGCTCCCGATATTGAAGATCATCTTTGGACCTCTTCCTACGTTCAACTTGATGTGATCTTTCTTGACGTTGATTACAGCTCCGACTGTTGCTAAGAATGGTCTTCCAAAAATCAATGGGTCCTTCGGTTCTTCATCCATTTCAAATACCACAAAGTCTGTGGGTATTTTTACATCCTTGAACTTGATTGGAAATTTTTCCATGATGTCAACAACAAAGTTATGTTGGAAGCTTTGAACTTGTCGAATCCCAGCTTCTTGGGCAGTGGACAGAGGCATTAGGTTGATAAATGCTCCCAAATCACAGAGGCATTCGTTGAAGGTTAGGGGTCCTATTGAGCATGGAAAAGTAAACAACCAGGATCCTCTTACTTCTCTGTTGTCAAAGCGTTACATTCGTCAATTGGTTCCAACACTTCTTGAGCTATCTCTTCCTTCATAGGTTTCTCAAAGATATCTGGGTATTTCGCCATGACCTCTTTCTTGAAATGTGATGGGAATGAAAATCTTGGAACATAAGAAGGTGGATCATAAGGCGTTGCATTCTCCTTTGAAGTAGAGAGCTTATCAACAGGAACAGGTTATTCATGATCCATAGGTGCAACTACGTTTGAACTCAAATCCCCCCAACTTGAATCACACTGTCCTCAGTGCAAATAGTAGTGGAAATTAGAGGAGGAATGTCAGTGGTATCCCCGAGATAGATGACATTGACATGAGCGTATTCCTTCGGATTTTGCACAGACTTTCCCGGGAGTTGACCGTTTGTAGAAGCAGAAGTGGATGTTGTCTTGCCTTCAAGAGTAGTGACCCTGGAGTTTAGAGTTTCAAGCTTTTCATAGATGGCATTGAACGAAGTGTCCATCTTGTGTTGAATTTCACCAAATTTCTTTGATGTCTCCATGGCACTATTGGCTTGACCTTGAAGAAGTTTCTGTAACATAGCTTCGATGTTGAAAGGTTGAGCTTGAGGTTGGTTAGATGTGAAACCAGGAGGTGCACCAGCAGGTTGCTGTTGTGGTTGCTGAAAACCATTTTGCTTTTGTTGCTTTGGGAAGAAACCACGGTTCCAGTTGTAATTGATGAATGGTTGAACGTTCTTCTGTGGTTGCGGTGGATACACTTGGTCCTGTGGGTTGGTTACATTGTTGCTTCTGTAAGAAAGACCAAAGTTGTTGGAGTACTTTATAAACCCTTTGTTATAACCACCTTGTTTCTGCACATAACACATTTCCTCTTGCTGGTTAACATCCCCAGCTTGAATATGAAGTTGTTCTTCATCAGTGATGAAGTGTACTTGATGTTGTTGACCCAGGAGTAGCCTGCCCAACTTCTCATTCAGAGCCTTGATCTCCTTCGTTGTGCTATCATCAGAAGCATAACCACCCTGAGGTGTTCGGTTATAGTCTTCACTGTATATCCTATCAGACTAAGCAAGGTATTCCACAAGCTCCCATCCATCATCAACACTCTTGTTGAGGAATTTCCCGTTGCTTGCAGTGTCAAGCAACATCCTTATCTTAGGTAGAGCACCACGATAGGGTGTTGAGGAGTGATTCTTTGCTGAAACCGTGATGGGGGCACTGCATAGTATAGTTCTTAAAGCGTTCCCATGCCTCAGAGAAGGTTTCAGCATTTCGTTGTGCAAAACTAGAGATGTCGTTCCTTAGTCGTGCTGTTCTAGAGGTGGAGAAGAAATTTGCAAGGAAAGCTTTCTTGCAAGCATCCCAGGTGGTGATGGAGTTCCTAGGAAGCGAATTCTCCCATTGATGTGCCTTCTCTGCCAAAGAGAATGGGAAGAGGCATAACTTAAAAACATCTTCACTCACACCATTTATCTTTGTGAGGCTGCAGAAGCGATCAAACTCGTCCAGGTGATCGAGCGGATCCTCCATAGGCAGACCATGGAACTTATTCCCCTGAACCATTGCTATCAAGTTGTGCTTGATTTCGAAGTTGTGGTTCTGAACTGTAGGTGGGTTGATTCCATGACGAATGGTGTGAGTGTTTGGGTTTTCACCAACACCTATAGTGTGCTGGTTATCACGTTCAATGTTGTCTGCCATTTATAAGTCTAACCATCTTAAGTGTTCCACACGTTGTTGTTCACGTCTCGCCTGCGAGTATTCTCGTTCAAGAGCTCTGATATCGTCAATGATGGGTATTAAATCAGTTGGTCCTCTGCTTCTCAGGTTCATACACTACTATGCAAGTGCATGAAAATAAAGCAAACAAAGGAAAACATGTGAGTATAGTAGGAAAAAGAAACTTGATCTCAAAAGATCCAAAATCCAGAATGTAGCAAACAAACACCCAATCGGCAAGGGCACCAAATTGATAAGATGATTTTTCTCAGTGATCAATTCCCATTACACATGCGTTGTAGTATAGATGGGTGTCAATCCAATCAGGTATGATGCTAACAATCAGGATGCAATTAGAACTAATGATTCAAGTCAAATATAAAAATGGGGTTTGCTAACAAGTCCTAAGTGAATAGAAAATGCATAAAACTAAAAACAGAAACAAAAGCAAACATGCATAAGCAAGTAAAAAGGGTGAAGCTAAAATAAGTAAAAACAGAGGAAATTTAAGAGTGTAAAATATGCAATCAAAGAAAGGGTCCCTAAGGATGGGGTAATTGGGAAGTGTTCCTCCTCAAACTCCCTAACTGTCTAACATACCTCATACAATGAGTTAATCCATAGGCGATATAATCACAAGCAATCAAATCAAATCCCTTGGCAAATGAAATAAAACTAGATGACAAACAGACCTAACTCCCGTTAGCGGAAGTACACCTAACATGTATTATAAACCATCTACCTAAGCCAATAAGCATCCCAAACAACTAATTCCTTAGGCTGAGAAGCATATCCTAAGCATCTAATTCCTTAAAAGGGGATGCAAATCTCTGAAATCAACTAGATCGGGTCACTCCAATTGAATCACTTTTTGGGTGTTGAAGTGCCTAAGATTAGATCTCACCGGGTCAGGTTGAAATGTCAGCATTAAGTGAAATTAAACGTAAGGGATCTATAAAAAATAAAGCTTAGACACCTAGGAGGAACATGGAAACAACACTACCCTATCCCGCCCTTAAGGAACCTAGGTCACTACCCTATCCCATCGTCAAAGAACCTAGGTCTTGGGTTAGGTCCATTCTTGATTCGAGTTGATCGGGTCGGAGCATGTTTGGCTCAAGCTGAGAAGTGCTTGTGATCGAGCCATGTAAAAAATGGTACCGAGACGAGATTTGGCTCGATCGTCGGATCGAGCCGAAGTTGGTATAGCTCGATCACGGGATCAAGCCATGAATTGCATGCGCGATCGAGGCGAGAAAGAGATGGCCATGGTGGCTTGATCATGAGATTGAGCCAAAGGTCGAGGCGTGAAAGAGATGCTTGATCGAGGTGGCCAAGAGAACTTCAGGAGTGATCGAGCCAAAGGAGACGTGGCTCGATCACGACATCGAGCAAAAGGTGAAGTTGGTCGAGAGAGAGAGAGAAATTGATCCAAGTAAGGAGAGTGATCGAGCCAAAGAACATGCAAGATAAGAGAGATCGAGCCAGGGACCTAGATAGCTTCAGGAGATCGAGCCAAAATGGATGTGGCCGAGAGAGAGGGATCGAGCCGGGTCTTGTGCTGGATCGAGCCAAAGGAGTTGCGGTGATCGATCTGGACTTGGTGGCTTGATGGCTTTGGCTCGCTGGTGATTGATAATAGGTTTTGTAGTCCTATCGGGTATCAATCACCCATCGTTGTAGTATAGATGGGTTTGTCAATCCATAATGGGAATGTACTAAATAATCTGGATGTAATGGATGCTCAAAAGTCAAGCTAAGTGTTAAAAGGGTTTGTTGCTAAAAGGTCCTAAGTGCAAAGAACCTAACATACCTCATACAATGAGCTAACCCCTAGACAGTAGCTACATATACAACCAATTCCAATTCCTTGGCAACCAATCTCAAGCAAAGTAATCACAGGCTCAACTGCCATCATAGACGGTGACTACCTAGCAGGCATTAACAACTACTACTCTAGTCAATAAGCTTCCCAACATCTAATGCCTTAGAAGGGGAAGACGAATCTCTGAAGCCACCTAGGTCCGGACACCTTCAATTGACTCACCTTCCGGTGTTGAAGGGCCTAACAGCGGGTCTTCGAATTCCTTCCGGGTAGAAGTACAATCAGCATAACGAACAAGTGAAACGGAAGGGATTTAAGATCAAACTACTTAGGCACTAGGGTAAACCCAGAACATCAACCCTAGTCTACCCCCATCCTCAAGAACTTAGATGACTACTCACTACTCATGGGAGTAGAAGCAGATAAAACATAATACATAACTTCAAAGGTAAACATGTAGATCTGGGAAAAACAGATGAAGAAGAGCAAGAAAATAAACCCAGAAATGAAGAACAACAATGAAACAGTAAACTAAAACAGGAGATTAAAGCTTAAAACGTAAATCAACATGCACCAGATATGCAACAAAGTAAAGCTAAGCAAGAAAGCTAAAGAAAAACAGGAGATTAACTAAGAACTTGAAAGAAATATGGTTTTTACACCAAGAAAATGAAGAACAACTTAAGAAAATAAAACCTAAGACAAAAGCCTAAAAAAGAAAGAAAAACTAAGCTTGTGCAAATGGGGGCGAATTAGGGCTTTTATAGTGTTCAGAGAAAAGCCCTAATTCGCACTAAATACAAAATGCTAATCATTGTCTTCGATCTTGGGCCTTGGTTGTGATATCTGGATTTGAGTTGGTAGGGTCGGAGCGTGTTTGACTTTGAGTTGGTAAGTGCGTGATCGTTCCAAGCTAAAGACGCTTGCATGAGATCGATCCAACTGAGATGCGTCCAAGGTGTGTCTGAGGTTGGGATCGATCTCATGTATTTAGTACTAAGATCGATCCAGACATAATTGAGATCGATCTTGCCTTGTTTTCTTCTTAGTCTTGGTTCAACTCCATGCACTTCCTTAGCCTCGTCTGAGACTTCATAGATTTCGTTGAATGAGAGAGAGTGAGAAAGAGAGGGATCGATCCTGGTTTGAGATGGGATCAATCTAAGGTGTGTTGGGATCGATCTTAGACCGATCCAAATTGTAAGATGAGATTGATCCTAGATCGATCTTGGTGAAGCTGTGAGATTGATCTTATCTCAGATCGATATGGAGAAGGCAGTGGGATCGATATGAGAAGAGGCTGAGATCGATCATGGCATAGGCTGAGATCGATCTTGACATATGCTGAGATCGATCCTGCTTTGGTTCTTAGGTAGATCCAGTCTATTCCATGCTAAGTGTTGCTCCATTCAATGTAGTGCTGCTTTTCTGAAATATCACAAATCCTTCCCGAAAACTCCTGAAAGTCCTGAAAAATCTCCAAAATGCGTGCATATGCAAATTCTAATGCAAAAATCCTAAAAATCATAAACTTACTAAAATGAACCATAAATGTGATGTATGCAAGCATTTAGACCTCATAATTGATGCTAATTGATATGTAAAATCCATGAAAATTCAGAGTCATCAACTCCCCCAAACTAAAACCTTGCTTGCCCTCAAACAAGTAATTCAGAAGTCTGGGAGTGAGGTTTGAAAGTGGGAACTCATAACCAAAACATGCTGCAAACACATGTAATGTTAATGTCCTGGTTACTAGTTCTAGAATGCAATCCTAAGTTCATCCTACTTAAAAACGTTAGCCATACTCATCAAAGTTCATCACAAACCAATTCCAACTTCCAAAATGCATTCAAATTTATTTGTCCCTTTAACATTCATTAATCAGGAACCATGGATCAAGTCATGTGCCTTCAATGAACTCATTTTGTCAAGGACAAGTTAAGGAGTAAATATGACCCCTTTATGCAGTAGTTAGTAATTCAGAACAAGGGTTCTCTCAAAAAGGGAATGTTTTTTAGCAGAAGGCTAAATGTAAGAACACTTAAGATGCATACAGAAATAAGACCTCATCTACCCAATGCTAATGAAACCTAAGTTTCCTAATTCTACCTATAGATGCATCCTAGTTCTACCCTTTTGAAACTTCAAGTGATCAAACCCATTTTCATTCCCATTTTTTATTTTTTCTTTGTTACCCTTAGGAGATACTTCTCTTTTTTAGATGCTGCTAGCTATTTCAGGAACTTACTTTCTTCAACACTTAATGGCTATTGAC
>OVBE01002334.1:7899-31118 GCA_900406425.1 Iberis pinnata | reverse complement strand
TACTCATCTCGTTCCTTTTTGCTTGTTTTTTTTACAGGTGTATGATCAGAAGATCTGGCAAATCCTCTGAATTGCTAAGCCTCAGTAACTCAGAACTTGCAAGAATAGAACGCTCGAACCGAAAGATCAAGAAAAACGAAAGCTCATCAAGTCAAATGGCTGGGAACGTTAATCTAGTCAATCCGGATGGACCCCAAGGTCAAAACAAACCACCAGTTCTTGGACTCAATCAACTCATTAACCAAGAACAAGGTGGTGGTAACGGCAATCAAGTGCCACAAGACCAACAAAGAGCTAATAACAACCAAGCTCCTCTAGGAAATCCAAATGCTCAGAACGTAGATGCAAGGAACTTTGTCTTGTATGGAGATCCGGAGAGAGTTAATCGGCTCAATGCTCAGAACCATCCTCTAGTTGGCTCGTACAACAATCCTCAACCTCAGCAAAGGGAATACCAATTCCCTATTTCGCTTGTTCATATGATTCGTAACAACCAATTCAGTGGTTTACCTCACGAGCACCCAATGAGTCATATTGACACCTTTGAGGACATCTGCAACACTATCAAACTGAATGGAGTGTCCGATGATTACAAGCATTGCAGTTTGTTCAGTCACTCTTTAGCTGATAAGGCACTTCGCTAGTTGAAGTCTCTACCTGCAGGATCTATAATAACCTGAGATGACTGCAAATCAAGGTTCATTGGTCAGTTCTTCACTACTAATAGGACTAACGCTTTGAGGAACAAGATCTCTACTTTTACTCAAATTCCTGTAGAATCATTCTATGAATCTTGGAAACGATTCATAGAGCTGCTTCGTGATTGTCCACATCACGGTTTCTCAGATGTAAATATCCTCAATACCTTTTATAGAGGAATTGAAAAGAAATATCAGCTGTCCTTAGATACAGCTAGTGATGGAGATTTCATGAAGAAACCCGTTCCAGACGCTTATCGATTGATAGAGAATCTAGTAGCTAGTAATAGCAATCATTGCCCAGAGTTTGATCGCCGAACAAAGGTTCCGATAGTAGCTGCTAACTCAAAGATCTCAGAGATGAAAGGAGAATTCTCAGAGATGAAAGGGCTAATCACTCAGCTTTTAAAAGGTCAATCTCATAAACAAGTTAGTGCTGTAGATGATTCCGAAGTTAATTGCTTTGCGGTTCAAGAACTGAACACTGGGGAAGTTGAGAAGGAAATGAGTTACATCAATGCTCAAGGTCAAAGGGTGTACAATCAAGGTTACAATCAAGGTCTTAACAAGACTCATCCCGACTTGTCTTGGAGAAGCACCAATGTTGAGAATCCCCAAGATCAACACTACCCACAACAACAAAATCCTTTGTGCCAAATTCTAATTCAGGCAGTTTTCAAACAAACCTCTCAGCCTGTATTCCAACAAGCCCAACCTCAACCAAGTAATTCAGTTGAGATGATGTTTAAGCAATTGTTGGAAGGACAACAACAGTTCCAAACATTGATCCAAGGAGAAGTGAAAGAGCTAAATCAGAAATTTGATGCATTGTCAACTCATGTGAAGCTTTTGGATGTGCAAGTTGCTCAAACTTCTGAAGCTGTGAAACGACAAGCTGGTGTCTTTCCTGGGAAATTTGAAGACAATCCGAAGAGTTATTGTAAGTCTTTGGTTGCACATCTATTCGATGAGGAACATGAGATTAAAAAGGGAGTAGAGCTGGAGGAAAAAAGAGATGATTCAGGTCTAAAATCGACCAAGAAAATCACTGCAGAAACCTAGACCGATCGGTCCAGATCGGATAAAAACTACGGACATCTCAGACCGATCAGTCCAAGCCAGACCAATCGGTCCAAAGCTCCTGAGTAATACGGATACTTCAAACCGATCGGTCCAAGCCAGACCGATCGGTCCATGCCAGACCGATCGGTCCACGCCAGACCGATCGGTCCACCAATTACTGGAACTCCCGAAAACGCTCAAAACTACAAACCAAAGATTCCCTACCCAGTTGCGCCTGAGATATCCAATAAAGCATTCGAAAAGGAAGAACTAATATGTAAGCAACCAAATTCACTTTGGAAGCTCCATAAGATACAAGACCCAGGGGAGTTCTTAGTTCCTTGTTCGATCAATGGAGTGGAATTCATAGATTCGCTTTGCGATACTGGAGCTAATGTGAGTGTCATGTCAATGAGTGTTGCAAAACAGTTAGGATTATCAGGTATCCGACCATCTCATATGAATTTCACACTTGCTAACGATTCTACTATCTCTTCTAGTGGTTTTATCCCTGACCTCTTGGTACAAGTTGGTGATTGCCTAGTCCCTGTCGATTTCCACATCTTGACAACAAATGAGCATTCACATGAGCCATTGATTATTGGGAGACCCTTTCTTGAAACCGTAGGAGCTGTTGTTGATTTACCCAATCGACGAATATCTCTGAAGAACATCAAGAAGCGGGTTTTCTATCCAGCGATTCCTTCAAAAAGGATCTTTAGGCTAACTGTGGTGAAAGAGGTAGATGTGAAGAATGAGGTTCCTGTTGAACCAGATACTAAGTGTGTAGTTGCTGAAGTTCTACACAAAGAGCCTCCAATCTCAACAAGGAATAGCACTCCAAAGGTTAAGGAGAAGGTAAAAGTGAAACCAAATCTGGTGAAGAAAGAGTCTCAAGTAACTTTGATCCCTCAAGCAATAGTTGGAGATACCATTGAGTATAAGGTGAAAAGCAAAGGGTTCTCAAAGCCCTTCTCGAAGTTTAGAGTTTTACTCACCCCGGAGTTTAAAGAGAGAGGGATTGATGCTACAAAAGCTATAATGGGTAAGGTTCTAACGCTGAAGATTTCTGGATTTGGAGCATGTTATGGAACATCGCTGGATGTTGATTCCAATACTACTTAGAGGTAAGTACCGTCAAGCTAAGTGACGTTAAAAAAGCGCTGAGTGGGAGGCAACCCACTATATTTAGAGTCTATTTATTTGTGTTTATATTTTTAGTCATTCCTAACTTACTTATGTTTAGTTTTGAGTTTAAAGTGTTTCAGGTTATTACTGGTGAATATTCATCATGACATTCTGGGTTATCTCTTATAATTTCATTACTCATCTCTTTCACTTGATTTGTTGGTTGTTTAGAATGGTTTCTTTCTTGATTCTTGCTAATTATGATTAATATTGCTTAGATCATTGCTCACCATTCACCATCGTTCTTGTGCTTGACTTGGGTTGATTTTAGATTGTGATACTGGATTGATTGCTGTTAACTGTTCTGAATGATGCTTCTATTATATGATTCTTGCTGATTTTTGATTAGTATTGCTCGATCATAGTGCCTTAATGGTTTCTCTTACAACTGATTCTTGTTAGTTTTTACAAACTATCATTGCTAAAATCGCTGTTCAACCATTACTTACACTTCTCTTGAGTGTTTGTTCTTTTTACAGGCATTGCAAAAGAGGAAAATGAGTTCAGAACAGATTTAGGAGCACTTCACCTTTAGTACACCTTTTCCCTTGAACTTATATATAATATAATATTATCTACTTTCACCATTACAGATTTTTCTATTGATCATGGTTACTTCTATACATTTTCTTGGATTTATTTTCACACCGGGACGGTGTGAAGTAAGTCCGGGGGAGAATGTAATGATACTAACTATGTTTTGATTTTTTGTGTTTTTGGTGAAATTTATCAAAATTTTTGTTTTTAATTTAGCTGAGTCTATCGAGTCGAAGAAACCATGATCAAAATCGATGATGATAAATAGCCAAGTGTGGGTATGGTTTTCACTTCCTCTAGATTACTAACTTAGATTAATTGCTAAGATTATGATTGGAACCCCATTACTATTGATTTGTTTCTGAAAGTTTTGGTCTTTTGTGTTATTGATGAATTGATGCTAGCTCTGCCATGATAGTACTTAATTTAAATCTGAATTATTCTTGCTTATGGTGTTGATTTACTTAGAGAATTAAGTACCTTGCTCTTCAGTGTTCTGTAAAACCGACAAGTTCTTTCAGTACGGTCCGGGTCCTTTCTCTCTCTCCCTTCAGAAAAACGATAAAAACCGGTAGAAAACGTGTTGAAAGCGTGACCTTGTAGTCCGTAATCATTGCCGGGGCTGTTAAAAAAAAATAGTTAGAATCATGAAAACGCAGAAAAGTGCGAACATGAAAAGAATAAAAAAGAAAAGAAAAAGAAAAAACGCAGAAAAGTGCGCATCTTTAGAAAAAGAAGTAAGAAAGGGAGAAAAAGGATCAAGACCGGAAGTCGGTTGATGCTTTGTTTGGTATGGGCATTTCGATAGAAGAGGTACTTGAGTAAATTGATTGATATACCATAGGTGAGAATGCATGAATATGAACTTAATTGAATTTAAAGAGCTGGTTGATATGATTTGATACTTGATTGATTTGGGATTTATAGTAAGAAATATGTTGTTAGTTTAGTGGTGGTAAACAATTAAATCAAAGTAAGTGTTTGAGTTTGGTGTCTTTTGGATTTTAAACTGTACTTATGGTTTTTGAGATTTTTTGAGTTTCTATGTGGTCATTTTCAAACCTCTTCACCAGATTTGGTCTTGATTTACTTGAGGACAAACAAAGATCTAAGTTTGGAGGAGTTGATATTACTCGGTTTTAACGTTTTATAGTAAGCATTTATGCTTTATGTTCAGCATTATCCGAGATTTTCTCTGCAAAATTGGTATTTTTACAGGTTTCTAGGTGTTCGGAATGTTTTGGATGCAAATTGGCATATTCAGGTGCAGAATCCGACAGAAAGGTCAGAATATTTCCAACGTTTTAAGATGTTCCCATCGATGGATGAAGCTGAAATTTTGACACAAGATAGCCACATGAGTTAGCTTTCATATGGAATTGGTTTGAAGTCGATCCATCGGAGCAATCAAAAGTTATGGCTATTTTACGTAATACTGGTCAAGCTGCCTCGTAGATGAAGCAGGTGCAAGCCAGACCAATCGGTCCAAACTCCCTGGAAAAATCAGAAAACTCAGACCGATCGATCCAAGGCTGGACCGATCGATCCAGACCGACCCGGAGTAGCCAGACCGATCAATCCAGCCTCATGCGAGAAATTTGGAGATTTTCCATATTTTTGCACATGTGTTCTCAAGATTTATCAAGATTTCCTATTTATATTTTATTTCTTTTAAACTATAAAAGCCTTGTGGCTTAGATTTATTATTTCTAAAGCTTTATTTTATTTCTGAGAGAATTACTGAGGGAGAAGAGATTCTAACCCTCTGTATTTGGGAGAAGATTTCTGAACCCTTTCTAATATATCTATTTAATTTAAATATGTGTTCTTCTTTGATATTGTATTGTTTATGCTTTGCAATGTCTGAGTAGTTCCATAGTTAGGTTTTAGGGTTTCCCAGGGAAATCAGGGTTTGATTGTTAGATTTCTCATAAGGGGATAATAATTGTTAGGTTCTTAGTCTAGACTTGTTATTAATGCATGCATTAGAGTAGTTAACTAGTTCATTGATATTAAACTGATAAGCACAAAGCGATTTGGTTTAGAAGTTGGATCTAGTCTAGATGAATAAGTGATTTTGCTTGTGAGAGTATTGTCTTGATTGCTTATGAACAATTGAATCTGAATTGTAATGCATGTTCTGTTATTTAAAAGAAGGCGAGAGTTTGTCTCTGATAATTTGAGCATAGGGTTTAATACTCCGAGGGGAGATTAAACCATCTATGTCGTTCATGTAAGAGAACTATTTTTAAAGAAAAATTCCTGCATGATAAATTGACTTTCAATCCTGATTACCCGTGGTTTCCCTGATGCATGACATTTTTATTTTATAAGTTTTAAACCGTTTTAATTTACTGTTTTGATAACCATCAATCTTATTATTCTTGCTTTAGCCAGATTTGAATTGAAACCGAATCGTGTACTATTTTGGTCTATGTGGATTCGATACCCTATCTTTGCGACATTGAATTGTTCTCTGCAGTAATAGACTAGGATTAAATTCTAGACCTATTAGCCTATTGTGACCTAGAAAATTAGCGTGACGAAAAAATTTAATTTATAATTACTTAAATAAATAAATAATTAATTAATTATAAAAATAATCAATTGATAGGAACCGAAATGAATGAATAACATAAAATTTTTATCTAAGATATACCTTTTGAATTGACGAGGATAATGGATTAGGATTATCTTATCAAAACTTAAGAATTTCGAAAAAGTTTATCTAATCCATTTGTATACATCAAAGGTGCTGAAAATTCACAAATGATTTATTGGCTAATTTGAGTTGATGACACGCTAGTTTTATCAAATGATTATGTCAAAATCCAAAATCTCTTAGATGTTAGCTTTAAGTTGAAAATAACTTAGAATATAAATCATCCTAGTCTTATTTTAAGTTGTGATAAAGATTATTTAGGAGTTATCTAGATAATAGAAGGTTTCTTTTTTAGAATAGGATTATGTTTAACATTAAAAACTATATAAAGACATGTTGAGTCATAACATGGTCTTAAGGTGTTTGAGAGATAGTTTTTGAAAACTTAAGGTTTGAGAGATTTTCTTAACATAATAAAGAGAATTATTCTTTGAACTATTCTATAAATCTAACTTGTGAAATCGTTAAGAACAAGAATATAATGTTTGAAGACTGACTTTGAAATGAAAGATGTAGGGCCGCAACTAGAATTTTGGAAATAGATATAATCAAAGACAAAGAAAAAAGATGGTTGAAGTTATCTCAAGGGAAATACATGAAACAAGTTTTGAGAATGTTCAACATAGTAAATTATAAAGCAGTAGTTACACCAGCATGAGCACAAATTAAACTGCGAAGTTTAAATCATAAGGAGTTAAAGACATAAAGTACTTTGACTAAAGAAGATCAATCACAAGTTATGTTTTACAAGTATGAGGCAATACAATTAGTTGGAGATTCCGACTCCAACATATTGTTGCCCTATTTACTATTAGATCATAATTCATGGCATTAACAAAGCATAATAACGTCTCCTACCGGAGACAATAATGATCGTGTCGCTCTTTGCTTTGAATACAAGAGGCTTTCACCAGCCTCATAAATACTCTATTATCCTTCACTGAATACATTCTTCAAAGTCCCAATTTGCTTGTTTATTAGAAACTCGTGTACAATCTCACAACTTTAACCATATTTTGCAGTCAGCTCTTTCTGGATGGGATGCCATTCACAACTATACAGCCCATCGCTTAGGGCGTATTTGGGTTTGCTGGAAGGAGGGAGTTGTTGTCACCCCTCTTCTTATTACATCTCAATTGATCACAGTTCTTGTAACGTTAGATTCATGCAATATTGTTCTTATCTCTTGCGTTTATGCCTCTAATTTTCAGAAAGATCGAGTACATTTGTGGAATGCGTTGCTGGAGAGTCGCCACCTCTATGGCCCTACAAAAATTCCATGGCTGGTCCTAGGCGATTTCATTGAGATCTTGTCCTCCTTAGAACACTCCAATAGCTCTCAAGGTCGCCGTCTTTTGGGGATGCTTCAGTTTCAAGACTTGGTTAATCGTTTGGACTTAGCGGCTTTGTCTTATGTCGGACCCCGGTTCACCTGGAAAAATCGTAGAGATTGCAACCCAATAGCGAAGAAACTAGATAGAAATCGTGTGAATAATACTTGGATGAATGTTTTCTCGGATTCCTATGCAGCTTTTGAGGCTAACGGTGTTTTCGATCATGCGCGCTGTGTCATTCATCTTTCTTCTTATCCCTCTATCTCTCGCAAGCCTTTTAAATTTAATAACTTTCTCATTGATCATCCTAATATTTTGCAGCATCTTGATGAAGCTTGGCACTCAAGTCCGCCGATAACTCACTCCCGTCTAGCCCTCCGACTGCCCCATACAAAGCTCAAGGATCTTAAAGCAATAGTCTGTCACCTCAATAGATCATCATATAGTGATCTCTCCAACCGCACGCGATTAGCTTTTGATTCTCTTTGTGCCACACAACTAAGCGCCCTAACAGATCCTAATCCCACAAATTCCAAGCGGAAGCCAACGCTTCTCGGGAATGGTATTTTCTAGCAGCAGCCGAGGAACATTTGTATAAGCAAAAATCGAGAATAAATTGGTTAAGACATGACGACCAGAATACGAGTTTCTTTCACTGTATTTCTTCCTCGCGCATGACTCAAAGTTCAATTCGTCGCCTCGTTCTACCATAGGGTGAAACCATGATTGATTTAGCGGAGATAAAGGGCGAGGCAGTCTGCCATTTCCAGACCTTCCTTCAACATACTGATCACATTACTCCCTTATCTTCATCACATCTTGAAACAATCCTTACTTACCGTTGTCCTTTGGATGCAGGTACACAGTTGACCCGACCACTATCAGCTCATGAAATCCACGACACACTTTTCTCAATGTCTTCTAACAAAGCGCCGGGTCCTGATGGTTACATAGATAAAATTTTCAAATCTTCATGGGCGATTGTTGGTGGTGATTTCATCACCGCGGTGCTGTCTTTTTTATCTATTGTTTCCTTCCCAGAGGCGTTAATGCAACTCTCGTCGCGCTAATACCAAAGGGAGATGATCCTCAGACAATAAAAGATTACCGACCCATATCCTGCTGTAACATCATCTACAAAGTCATCTCTAAAATCATTGCCAATCGCCTAAAGATCCTCCTCCCTGACTTCATTGAGCCAAAGCAAAGTGCATTCATCAAGGGTTGTCTTCTGCTTGAAAATGTTTTATTAGCCATGGAACTAGTAAAGGACTATCACCGCTCAACAATTTCGCCACGTTGTACTCTTAAGCTCGATATCTCCAAAGCTTTTGACATGGTCAATTGGGATTTCATCATCACCGTCCTATAGGTTCTTGATCTTCCACCCCTATTCACTCATTGGATCCGTCTTTGTCTCTCTACAACAATTTTTTCTTCTCGGTAAATGGTAAACCCGCAGGTTTTTTCCCAAGCTCCCGTGGTCTTTGCCAAGGTTTTGCTCTCTCCCCTTATCTCTATGCCATAGCTAATAATGTCTTATCTAAGCTTTTGAATGAAGTAGCAGTATCAGGAAGCATTTGATATCACCCACACTGCCACCACCTAGGCCTCACCCATCTTTGTTCTGCAGATGATATTCTTATTTTCTGTGATGGTACTCATGGCTCCATTCAAGGTATCTTGGAGGTTTTAGACACTTTTGGCAATGCCTCAGCACTTTGGGTTAACTTAACCAAATCATCAGCTTTCCTCACCTCCAATCCTCCCCTCCCCTTTCTCCACACTATCTCGGGTTATGGGCTTCGGTGTGAGCCTTTGCCAATTCGGTATCTCGGATTGCCATTAACAACAAAGCGACTGTCACAAGCAGATTACGAATCTTTGATTGACCGTATTCAATCATGATTTAACTCTTGGTCTTCTAAGCTTCTCTCTTATGCAGGTCGGTCACAGCTTATTCAGTTGGTGTTGGTAAGCACGATCAATTTTTGGCAGTCTGCTTTCCGTCTACCAAAGAGGTGTCTACGATCACTCATGAGTCTATGTAGTACCTAAGTATAGACGGGTTCTACGACATCATCAGACTCCGCCAAGGTAAGTTGGTCTGATATCAGTTGTCCTATATCACATGGTGGATTAGGCATTCGGCATTTTGAGGATACCAATACCAAATCGCTTTGGACTGCCTGGACACCTCGCTACCTTCCCAGACACTCAACTTTCTGGGACATTCCTTCCACCACAACCAGATCTTGGATTTGGCGCAAATTATTCAAGCTCCTCCCCTTAGCCGCAATGTTCTTCAAATCCAAAATTGGTAACAGTACCACTACTTCTTTTTGGTTTGATAATTGGTTTCCCCCTTGGCCCTTTTCTAGCAATTACATGTGATATTGGTTACCGAGAGTTTGGGGTTGCAAGACATGCAACTGTAGCGCAAGCGGTGAACAACTTAGGATGGCGTGTAAGGCGATCTCGGAGGCTTGTATTACGGTCTATTCGTGATGCCATCCTTCAGCATCCCTTACCATCACCCGACCTAGGCCTGGATAGTTATTTGTGGCATTATGGCGGGGATAACTACAAGACCGAGTTCAATGCCCAAGCGACTTGGAAAAAGATTTTCCCTTCTAACCCTCGTAAACCTTGGACATCTATTATATGGTTTTCACAAGCTGTACCCCGTTACTCTTTCAATTCTTGGTTGGCAGTTATAGGCAGGCTAGCTACCGGTCGTCGTATGAGAGCATGGGGACAACCGAAGCCTTGTGTGTTTTGCGGGGAAATGGATGAAACAAGGGATCACCTCTTCTTCGCCTGCCCATACACATACACCCTTTGATCAGAGCTCGTGTCATCTTTACTACATCACCGCCTCAATCCGGATTGGCACCGCACGCTCCTCATTCTTCGTAGTCCTTCACACTCCGCTCTCACCTCCACTCTCCTCAAGCTTTGTTTCCAAGCTACTATCTATCATATTTGGAGAGAACGAAATGCAAGGAATCATGGAAAACCACATCAGCCACATAGTTATCTCTTACGGCTCATCACTCGAGTTATTCACAAGCGGATTATCAGCTTCCATTACGCTCCAGCATCACGGTTTCATGGCATCGAGCAATTATGGTTATCTCATCATCCCACGTGATCGCGAGTTTCCAACTCGTTTTTTCTTATACATGCTTTTGCATCTTCAATTTACTTTTTCTCTTCTGGTATGCGGTTTTGAGTTTCATGGTTTGTACTCTTTTACTTGGTTCTAGTTTTATCCCTCATGGTTTTCTAGAACTAGGTTTTAACGAGGCAACCATGAAACCGCTCACCTAAAACCGCATATTCTCTCTCTCTAGTTCTTACCAATCCATTCTTTTTGTACATATGACAATTATTTTTCTTTATCAATAAATTTAACATTTCATCAAAAAATAATAATTCAAATTTAGTATTTATTTCCAATAATTAATTAATTTAAATCCAAATATGAAAGAAATTATATACGTTTCTAAATAAATATTATTTAGGATAATTAATTAAATTTAATAAGGATCAAGTGACCTAATTGTTGTGTCACCGTTGTTGCCTTGTTACCAGAGCAGTTTCTAGACCAGTTTTCATCTGCATAGCGAGTGCATTTTCTCCTATTTATGGAGTTGGTGTTACTCGGCTGGCCTGTTGTGACCTAGAAAATTAGTGTGACGAAAAAATTTAATTTATAATTACTTAAATAATTAATTAATTAATTAATTATAAAAATAATCAATTGATAGGAACCGAAATGAATGAATAACTTAAATTTTTTATCTAAGATATACCTTTTGAATTGATGAGAATGATGGATTAGGATCTTTTCATCAAAACTTAAGAATTTAGAAAAAGTTTATCTAATCCATGTGTATACATCAAAGGTGCTGAAAATTCACTAATGATTTATTGGCTAATTTGAGTTGATGATACGCTAGTTGTATCAAATGATTATGTCAAAATGGAAAATCTCTTAGATGTTAGTTTAAACTTGAAGATAACTTAGAATATAAATTATCCTAGTCTTATTTTAAGTTGTGATAAAGATTAATTATTTAGGGATCTGATCTTATTTTGATTCCGAGATATCATAACAAACTTTCTTGTATCAAGGAATACGATGTCTAGGGTTTGCGAAGTAGGGTTTGGCGAGAAGGGTTCGATTCCTGATGTGCAAGACGTGTTGATGATGGAAACTAATGGAAAAGACCGACCGCCTGAGGATCCTCCTGATCCTAAGGCTACGTGGGCACAACGTGTTGCGAGGAGAAGCAGGGGTGGTATGCCGGTGCTGGAGCAGCTGATGGATGATAACGTCGTTGCAGAACATATGTCTATTGTGTATCCAAAGAGGGTAGGGAGTGAGCCAGTTATTACTGTCGGTGAGGAGGTGTTAAGTTTGATGAATGGTTTATGGAAGAGGTGCATTATTGTTAGGGTTTTGGATCGAAAAGTACCAATTGTTCATCTAACGAAGATATTGCGAGAGCTTTGGAAACCACTAGGGGGTATGTATGTAGTGGATCTACAAAGGAATTTCTTCTTAGTGAGATTTGAGGAGGAAAGTGAGTACTTGGAAGCATTAACTGGTGGCCCTTGGAAGGTGTTTGGGAGTTACCTTATGGTGCAAGCTTGGACTCCGAAATTTGATCCGCTTAGAGATGACATAATGACCACGCCCGTATGGGTACGTTTGATGAATATACCTGTCAACCTTTACCACAAAGCAATATTGATGGGTATTGCGAGAGGATTAGGCAAGCCGGTGAAGGTTGATTTCACGACATTGAGCTTTGAGAGAGCTCGTTTTGCTAGAGTTTGTGTCGAAGTGAACTTAAGGACTCCATTGGTTGGTAAGGTGGTTATTTATGGAGAACGTTACTTAGTTGCATATGAAGGTTTAACGAACATATGTTCGAAATGTGGAATTTATGGGCACTTGTTGAAGAATTGTCCACGTGAGAGGGAGAATTATTTAACCAATGAAATACAATCTCCATTGGAGATTAATGGAGATGAGGGAACTAAGGATACATATGGTTTCACCACTGTGAGGAGATCGTCACCACGGCATGAGATAGATCCTAGTAATTCGGATATGGTTCACGTTGATGGAGTGATGAGAAGAAGTTTCATGACTATTGAAACCGGGAAAATTACAGAATCAATACCTACTAAGAATCGTTTCGGTGAGTTGAATAATGAGGAGGCGGGTTCGAGTATGGTGGCTGGAGGAGTGGGAAAGAATGTAAATAAAGAAAATGTTTATGGTCCTAAAGTGTTTACTGCTAGGGGTAATGCGAATCAGATTGCTAAGTCGGGTGATGATAGGAACCGTATAGTACAGAAGGGGAGTAAGGATGGGTTGAAGGTTAAAGGCGTAGGTCTTAAGAAATCGACTGATAAGGGCGGGAAGTTTTCAACTAAACCAGGGAGAAGTCTAGTCTTTGGTCCAAGAAGAGGTGAGTTGAAATTTACGGCTTCAGGTAAAAGACTAAGAGTGGAGAATGCATCTCTAAGTTGAGAGGGAGGTGCGTTTATAAATGGTAGAGAGCAGAGTATTGTTACTCTGGTTGATGGTGTGCCTCAACCTTCTGATTCTCTATGTATTCATGAAAAGGAATCAATTTATGAGAGTGTTAACACGGGTGAGTCGATGGGTGATCCATTGGGTGGGAGTGTGGATACTCAAATGGTATGACGTTTTTCCCCGGTAGTTCGGATTCACGATATACATTTATTAATGAATTACATTTTATGGAATTTCTGGGGGGCGAATAAACCTAGCTTTAGAAGGTCAATACGTTACATTTTGAAAAAATTCAGAACCGATATCTTGGCAGTGTTTGAGACTCATGCAGGAGGTGATACGACAAGTCGTATTTTCCGAGGACTTGGTTTTGATAATTCTTTTCGAGTGGATACGGTAGGAAAAAGTGGGGGGGGGGGCTATGACTATTATGGAGATCGGAGCTAGGGGATGTCTCTATTATAACGTCATCTAGCCAGTATGTTCATGCATGTGTCAAGACAACTTTAGAGACGACACATCTTATTGTTGTATATGCGGCTCCGACGGTGTGTCGTAGAAGTGGTTTTTGGGCTGAGTTGAAGGGGATTATTACATCGATACAAGAACCTCTGATTATTGGAGGGGACTTCAATACTATCGTTCGCATTGATGAACGGTCGGGTGGTAATGGAAGGCTATCAGAGGATTCAATCGAGTTTGGGGATTGGATTAATGAGTCACACCTTATTGATATGGGATTTCGTGGTAATAGGTTTACTTGGAGGAAAGGTCGATCCAAAGCTAACTTCATAGCGAAAAGGTTGGACCGCGCGTTATGTTGTGGTGCGGCTAGGTTGAAGTGGACGGAGGCCCGAGTTATGCATCTCCCGTTTTTCGCTTCTGATCATACACCACTTTTTATTGAATTATCTCCTGAGGTGGCTAGAGATCCACGAAGGCAACCTTTTAGGTTTGAGGCAGCATGGTTGAGCCATGAAGGGTTTAAGGAATTAGTGGCTTCGCGGTGGAATTCTAGTGTGCCTACACCACGTGCTTTGCGAGAATTATAGGAGGTGTTGTGTCGTTGGAATAAAGAGGTTTTTGGTCATGTAATGAGGCGTAAAGAGAACTTGATGTTGGAGATTAAGGAGGTGCAAGAAGTTTTAGATATGAACCCTACGGATGCGTTGTTACAAAAGGAAGCTGAGTTGATCTCGAAACTGAATTTAACTTTGGAACAAGAAGAAATAATATGGCTACAAAAATCTCGAGAAAAGTGGATCAAGCTTGGAGACCGGAATTCTGCCTTTTTCCATACCTCGATGGTGATCAGGCGGTCAAGAAACAAGATTCTTGGTCTTCAAAATGATGATGGTGTATGGGTTTACGAGAAGTCGGAACTTGAGAAGCTAGCAGTTACGTACTATCAGAGCCTTTGTTCGCTGCATGATGTGCCTGTGAATATGGCTCAGCTACCACATGACGGTTTCGTACAACTTAAGGCGCCTGGACCAGATGGTTTCCAATCAATCTTTTATCATGATTGTTGGGAGCTTGTTGGACCGTCGGTGCTGAGATGTGTGTTGAGTTTCTTTGAGTCTGGTGTCATGCCTCCTAGTTTGAATGATGAGTTGGTGGTCCTTATTACTAAAATTATGAAACCAGAACGAATTACTCAGTTTAGACCGATTAGTTTGTGTAATGTATTGTTTAAGACCATAACAAAGATCTTGATGATGTGATTACAGAGGGTGATGCCTTTGTTGATTGGACCGGCGCAGTCGAGTTTTATTCCAGGCCGCCTAAGTACAGATAACATTGTGATTGTACAAGAGGCAGTCCACTCGATGAGAAGGAAGAAAGGTCTAAAGGGTTGGATGTTACTGAAACTAGATTTGGAGAAGGCTTATGATCGCATTCGTTGGGACTTTTTGCAAAATACTTTAGAGGCTCCTAGGTTACCTATGAAATGGATTGGATGGATAATGAGATGTGTTGAAGATTGCAATATGACTGTGTTATGGAATGGTGAAAAAACCGAACCTTTTAAACCCGCATGGGGTTTACGTCAAGGTGATCCATTGTCACCGTACTTATTTGTTCTATGCTTGGAGCGACTGTGTCATATGATTGGAAATGCGGTTTTACAGAAGAAGTGGAAGCCGATTAGATTATCGCGAGAAGGTCCCAAGCTTTCTCATATTTGTTTCGCGGACGATTTCATACTGTTTTTAGAAGCTTCTGTAGAGTTGATAAGGGTGATTCGATCTGTACTAGATGTTTTTTGTACCGCGTCGGGACAAAAAGTAAGGCTTGAAAAGTCTAAGATCTTTTTCTCAAGTAATGTTAGCCAGGAGTTGGAGGAGTTGATTAGTGCAGAGAGTGGTATACAAGTGACTAGAGATTTGGGGAAGTATCTTGGTTTACCGGTATTACATAAGCGGATTAACAAGACAACTTTTGGTGATCTAACAGAGAAAGTGGCATCACGGCTATCAGGTTGGAAATCAAAAGTTTTGAGCTTTGCTGGTCGGGTTACACTGACAAAAGCAGTCCTTGCTTCCATTCCAGTTCATACTATGAGCACGATTGCTCTCCCGGCGACTACTTTGGTTTTTTGGATAAGTTATCACGAGATTTTGTATGGGGTAGTTCACCGGAGAAGCGGAGACAGCATCTTCTCTCTTGGGACCGTATTTGTAAGCCGAAACATGAAGGTGGTTTAGGGCTGAGAAAGTCAAGAGACATGAATATTGCTTTATTATCTAAAGTGGATTGGCGTCTATTAAATAATAGCGATGATTTATGGGCTAGAGTGCTGCGACAAAAGTATCATGTTGAGGACTCGCATAATCTTACATGGTTAATTGGAAAATCATGGTGGTCATCTTTATGGAAGAGTGTGGTGTTTGGATTATCAAAGGTAGTGATTCATGTTCTTCATTGGGTGGTTGGTAACGGGTGTAAGACGAAGTTTCGGAGCCGTTGATCACGTTAGCCTTGCATGTTCCACCGTTAGTAGAGATGAATGAAACTGTGAGTTCACTATGGAGAGTTGGTCAAGCCTGGGTCATGGATAGAATTGCTGTTTACTTGAGAAATAATACACATCTACAGCTACTAACAAGAGTGGTGGATACGGTAACATGTGTAGAAGATCGGTTGTCATGGGGCTTGTGTTCGAATGGGAAATTCACGGTGAAGTCGGCTCATAGTTTCTTAACATGTCTTGATTTCCCTCGACAAGATATGATGAGTTTTTATGAGTGTATATGGAAGGTTGTATCTACAGAGAGGGTACGATACTTTTTATGGATGGTTTCTCAACAAGTAATTATGACCATGTTGAGAGGTTTAGGCGTCACTTGTGCACTACCGTTGTTTGCTCTGTCTGTCAATTGGGGGATGAATCAATCATCCATGTCTTGCGTGATTGTCCGTCTATTGAGGGGATTTGGTCCTGTTTGTTACCAAGTGGATTTCGGAGCAGGTTTTTTGATGAACCTTTGTTACCATGGCTTTTTTCGAATTTAAAGAATAATACAGTAGTATGCGCTGTTCCATGGTCTATGGTTTTTGCGATGACGGTTTGGTGGAGTTGGAAATGGTGTTGCGGTAATGTTTTTGGGGAGTTGGCTCGGTGTCGGGATCGGTTTCGGTTCGTTCTTGATATTGCAAAGGAAGTTTGGAAATGTCATCAGATGGATCGGTCTAATGTAATTCTAAGGTTACGTGAGGAGAGGATAATTGGTTGGAAAGCTCCACTTGTTGGGTGGTCTAAGGTGAACACTGATGGGACTTCACATGGTAATACAGGTCAAGCAACATCTGGTGGAGTTATGCGAGATGAGCTGGGTCGTTGGTGTAGGGGTTTTGCGGTGAACTTAGGTGTGTGCTCAGCTCCTTTAGCTGAATTGTGGGGTGTCTATTATGGTTTAGAAATTGCTTGGGAAGCAGGGTTGCGACGTTTAAAGGTGGAGATAGATTCAGAGATAGTGGTCGGGTTTCTTACGCAAGGAATAGGAGATTCGCATCCACTATCCTTCCTAGTACGACTGTGCTATTGCTACTTACAAAAGGACTGGACGGTCCAGATTTCACACGTTTTTCGAGAGGCTAATCGGGTTGCCGATAATTTAGCTAATCTTGCTTTCTCTTTTCCGTTAGGTTATCATGAGTTTTTAGTTTGTCCTCCTGAAATAGAACTATCGGTTTCGGAGGATGTTGATGGGTTTGTTAACCCAAGACAATGTCTTATGTAGTTTTTGCTTATTTTAAATAAATTCGGGGAAGTTTTTTCCCCTGTTTCTCACCCAAAAAAAAGGATTAATTATTTAGGAGTTATCTAGATAATAGAAGGTTTCCTTTTTAGAATAGGATTATGTTTAACATTAAAAACTATATAAAGACATGTTGAATCATAACATGGTCTTAAGGTGTTTGAGAGATAGCTTTTGAAAACTTAAGTTTTGAGAGATTTTCTTTACTGAGTTATTCTTTGAACTATTCTATAAACCTAACTTGTGAAATCGTTAAGAACAAGAATATAATGTTTGAAGACTGAGTTTGAAATTAAAGATGTAGGGCCGCAACTAGAATTTTGGAAATAGATATAATAAAAGACAAAGAAAAAAGATGGTTGAATTTATCTCAAAGGAAATACATGAAACAAGTTTTGAGAACGTTCAACATAGTAAATTATAAAGCAGTAGTTATACCAAGATGAGCACAAATTAAGCTGCGAAGTTTAAATCATAAGGAGTAAAAGACATAAGGTACTTTGACTAAAGAAGATCAATCACAAGTTATGTTTTACAAGTAGGAGGCAATACAATTAGTTGGATTCCGACTCCAACATATTGTTGCCCTATTTGCTACTGGATCAGAATTCATGGCATCAACAAAGGCGGTTAAAGAGACCATGTGGTAAAAAGGAATTTGCAGCAATTTGGAGTTTAAACACGAAAATGTTAAGGCATTTTACAATTCACGAAATTCTATACATGTGGTTAAAATGGTGGATAACATGAGAGGATCAAATATATAGACAATAAACTATTTTTTATAAGAGACTTCATGGCTTTGGGTGATGTTTAAGTGGGAAAATACACACATCTAATAACCCAATATATTTCTTAACTAAAAACTTAGCAGAGAAAAAGTTCTAACAACCTCCTTCTTAAGCTTCAACTATGCTTGTGACAAGTCTTGAACTCCAATCAAATTTCTCATTATGTATTATGTGGCATCAATCTCTGCTCTTCTTCTACCTTTAAAACATTTAAGCTTGCCTCCATTTAGGGCTGGGATTTTGAACCGAACCGAAATTTTTGAACCGAACCGAACCGAATTACTTTTTAATAACCGAATAGAACAAAAAAAATTTAGTTTTGGTAACCAAGCCGAACCGAACCGATAAACCGAAAATAACCGAATAAACCGAAAAACCCCGAAAAAACTGAAAAATAACCAAAACTTAACCGAATAAATCGAACTTCAAAACCAAAAACCGAACCGAATAAACCGATTTCCGAACCGAAATTTTATTCGGCACAAAATCTAAAACCGAAAAAACCAAAAACCAAGAAAACCAACCCGAATTAAACCGAATAAACCGAATTCCCAGCCCTAACTCCATTGGTACATGAGTTAGATTACATTCATCTATCTTACCACTGATAAGGATTGTTTGAGCATATCCTTCTTGATTTACTGTAACCCCATCTTTTTTTTTCTTCATAACTTTTTCGTTCCATACTAAATAGTTCCAATGAGATAATACGGTTGCACAATATCGGACAAGTTCATATGGGGAAAAAATAGTAAAATGTAAGCAAATGACTCAAGTTTAAAAGAAAACAAATAGATAATAAAGACAGAGTTGTATATGAAGTTAGGAGTAAGATGAAACAACTTAGTGCGGCTAAACACTTGAACGACTTAACGTTTCCTACTAGTTCCTCGACTAACTTAGAGAACATCACTGTATGTCGTGACTTAATTAAAGACGGTTCTTCAAGAACGGTTATGAGACCGGTTGCTGATGGCAATGCCTTCAAATTTCCAGAAACTGATACTTCTGGGTGGAAACTCCCTGGACATGAGGAGTAATGGAGCAGCCGATGGTTTGGGAAACAAATCGCACCCTAAGCATCTCAATCTTTAAGCTAAGACAGAGATTTACTTGGTGACTGGTCTCCAACCGGATCAGAGAGTATCCGCACCGAGCAATGAGGACGACGAAAGTTGGTGAGTCTTGCAAAGCAGTCTTGGCGTGGTAAGAATAAGTGGATGGAAAAAAGATTTGGGGACTAGAGACGTTCCAAAGCGTCTTCTTCTTGAGACCAAGATGAAAACTTACCGTGTACCTAAACTCTAGTCTTACCATAGAATAATTTTGGCATACCAAGACACCGCTTGAAGTTGGTAAACGATCGGTGCAACACCAGTGACGGCAAACTGCTGCTTTACCGGAGAAGAAATTCGACCCGAATCTACCAATCACACAAACCATATGAAATCCCACACCGAATGAGATTCAAAATTGTTGATTAACGGGAGAGGGGAGCTGTGAAGAAATCTTCCTAAAATCCCAACCCAGATGAGAGTCTTCTACAAGGGAAAAATTCTTGAAATCCCTAACCACACACTGTTTACATACACCATAGAAAATCCATGAAAATAGTGCTAACACTTCCAAAAATCCTTGAGTATAAACTGCCAGCTTAGCGAGAAATCGTTTTTGAAGATGTGAATAATGTATTAAGACACTGGTAAAAGATCCAGATACGTCTTCAATCTTTAATAAGACAATAAGACAACCATGGTGGTTGGCAGATGTAAACCAATTATTAAATTTGACACAACAATAGTGTCTGAACCCCATATGTATCGCCTATCTCCGCTAATACCATAACGGAGAGAGAGAAAACACGTAATAGGTAGCAGAACTTATACCGTTTGTCACCTTTTTCCGTTGAAGCCATAGGGGTGCGGAGACTGGCCAAGAAATAAGCGTCATATTTCACCTAGTCTGAAGCAGAATCGGGCATGCTGGTTACCTTATAGCACACATACACTAAAGAACAAGACCAAGGGGCCTCCAATGACCTTGAATGTGTCGAATAGGAAGCAGATCTGAGCAAAGGGTTCAAACCGTTGGGATTGTGTCATGAATTTAAGTGACGTTTGTGTCAAAAAAATAAATCATCAACATAGATAGCCACGATCAAGACATTCTTTTCTTTATTTTTGAGGTACACTAAATCACTGACGACTCTTTCACGCGCCTCTTAAATTTCTTCACCTTAAAGTTTTGATACCAAATATAGTTTTGTAAACACTCTTAGTTTTGTATAAATAATAACTCTCTTCACTGATGATTAGGAAAATATCTTATAAACTAAAAACATAACTCTTTGGAAACTTCTTGTGTTTACCAAATTTTGGTATTCCTATTTTACAGAGCTATGGAAGCGCCTTTGCATTGTTGCGCAGTTTCCAAAATGGGATCAAATTCTCTCTCACCCTTTTTCACCCAGTTTTTTTCTCGAAAACAATTATGTTTTTATTTTTCTTATCCTTAATGAGTAAATCAAAATAGAAACATATCTAAAAGTAAAGGTAAAGGTAAGACACACGGAAATAAGAAAGATAAAATATGCTTTGTATGTGGAAAAGAGGGGCATTGAAAGAAGGATTGTCCAGAAATCAGAATAAAGAAAACAAGCAAAATTTAAATGATTCAGCAAATTTTACAGAGAGCTGTGAAGGTCTTCTTGTGTTAACTTTCAGTTTTTAAAAAATAATAATAAGGATGAATGGTGATAAGAGAGATTTTTGTATCAATCCTCTTACTAACCGTTTGTAGAATATAAGGGTTTAAATCGAATCCACGATGACTAAAGTTGCATTACTAAATATATGAGAACCATACTAATCTAGAGCCAATCAGTTTTATGAATATAAAATCTAAATTACAAAATGGAAAAAAAAAAAAGAAACAAAGAAAAAATAAGATAAAAACATTAGATCATACATATTACTATCAAGAGATGTGATAAACAATCAATCAACAATGAAATAATCAATTAATGATAATTCTTGGTCTAAGATTCCCTTAAATAGACTAATACACTCTCCTGACACTAATCATTTTCCTAATCATGCAAATAAAACAATCTTTTTGATAATTGCACAATCAAGAAGCATTGAGATATAATCCTTTACAAACCACTAAATTAACTAACACAATCTCTTGGTTAGTCCTCATTTAGCATTCAAAAGTTGGTTCAGGAATTTCATCGAACACCTTTCGGGCAATAATCATCCTATGATCTAAACTTTAGTGATCAAGTCAAATTTAACATTAAGAACACCTAATGAATGAAGTTCAAACATTAACAACCATAAATCATCATCAATCAACCTCAATACAAATCTTTTCTAGCCTAGATCCAATAACCAAAACTAAGTCCTAAAATGCAAGAACACAAAAGAGAAGAATGATGCAAATATTACATAAAGAGGTGATACAAGTTCCTCCAAGATCAAAGAGAAATCTCCAAAGGAGATCTCCTTGGTCTTGGAGAACAAACAATAAAAGTTTGAAAGAAACTAGAGAAAATGTTGCTCAACAAAAGATGAATCCAATATTAAAAGATAAGATGAGAAGTTCCTTACAAAATTAGGTCTAAAACATATATATAGTCTCTAAAAAATGGTATTGGGTTAACCCAAATCACTTTGGGTAAACCCCATTGAATAATGGGTTAAAAACTTGAAAAATGAGTGAAATGTTGACTTTTTGGCTCATTCGACCGAGTACCGGTTTACGTAAACCGCTACCACTCCCCGGTATAGCTCCCTGGATTGTTTTATTGTCTGTAGCAGTTTGACATACCGGTTTTTGAAAACCGCTACACTCCTCTTTGGCTTCTGTTTCGAATGCTGCTTGATACACCTTCAGTACGGGGTCCATAACTCTCTCACCTTTGAAATTATGATGGCGTGCGATAGCTCTTTGGAAATCTGACTCAAAGGAATACAACTTTGATGAAATAGTCTTCTCTTAATTCACAGTGGAAGGTGGTGTAAAATTTGCATCTTTGGTGCGGATAATTTGGAGCTTCGAATCTAGCGGACCACAACTTTTCCGGCTCATATCTTGCAATTTTCTAGGGCGTTTAGGGTGATTTTTGGCTTGTTGGAAATCTTGAATTCATGGCTACAATATCCTTGAATATGACAGGATGGAATTTCCATTGTAAATCCTCAAATCCCTAGATCTTTAAGGCTTGTTGTTTTAATCTTTATTAAGTCTCATTTTTGGCTCTTTTGTACCCAATACACATCTCTTTTGATTTCATTCACCTTCAACACCTGAAACATGAATATGATATTCAAATGCACCCTATATATGCCTAAATGCAAGTGAATGTACCTAAAATGAGTATGAAATGAGAGTTAAAATGCATTAAAAACACAATATATCAACTCCCCCAAACTTATCATTTGCTTGTCCTCAAGCAAGGCACAAAGGTAAGTAAAAAAGAGAAGTTTTCAAATTGAAACTCATAACCAAAACTTGAATGTAATGCTTCAAGTGTATCATCCTAAAGACTAGTAAAATGATGCATGAATCACAATTATTCAATGTACTTCTACATACTCATCACAAGAACTAACTTTTAGCAATCAAAATGAAGTATCTTCAAACCATCATATTCACCAATCCCCTATATTAATTTAACATTTAAGTGCGGTCTTTCTCATGGAAAGGAAATATATGCCATTTGGTTCGGTTTTAGAGCTTTTTAGATGTTTGAAGTAGTTTCTCATATTTTAATATGGTTTCTCTCAAAAGAGTAACGCAAAACATTAGGCAAAATCAAGGTAGAGTCAAAAAATTAATGCATACAATACTTTTACCTCATCTAATTCTCTACTCAAATCCCTTTTATGTTTCTATTCTATCCAATGTTTTACATTCTTTTTCACTTAGAACCCAAACCACCAAATCTTCAATCCTTTTCAAAAAATGTCTACCCATAAGCAAGAGAATTAGGTTCATTTAAGTCCACAAATTTATGGGATTGGTTTCAATTCAAGCAAGATTCAACAAACACCATGAACCATAAAGGGGTCAATTCCAAGCATGGATTTTCCAAATCCTAAAAATGGTTCAAGCATCATTCTAC
>OVBE01002333.1:0-31119 GCA_900406425.1 Iberis pinnata | reverse complement strand
ATTTATTTACATTCGGTTTCGGGTATCCATTCAGGTTTCGGTTCAAGTCTGGTTTAGTTTGGGTATCCCATACTAAAAATTATAAATACCGCTCTGGCTATTTGAAAATATGGTTCAATTTTAGTTTCGGGTTTTTCAATTCAGTTCTGGTTTCGAATAAAATGCTTAGCCCTAATTTCTAGAATCAGAGGCGGAGACATGTTGTTATGGGTTATATATCACGTAGTTATTGTGGTGAATTGTTCTGGTTTTTATTAATATATAAGTGTCCGATATCTTGAGCTATAGATTGTTTATCAACGCTCATGAAACTAATTTATTTGACATTTACATAATTTATTTGACATTTTTGTCCACTATCAGTTTGTGTTTTCTCCAAAAAGAAACAATTTATCGTTACATTACTTCTTTTAGATTTTACCTTTGTCTTTGCTAAAATAATTAGTTCTAAATGGGTGTTCAGTCTGGTATATGGTGGGTTTCGGTTCGGTTTATTTGGTTTTCTGTTTAACAATTTTTTACCATATAGAAATCATATCTATTTTGGTTTGGTTTGGTTAGATTTTGAATACTTTTATTTTTTTTTGTTTATTAGGGTTTTACTGAAAACTACAATCCGTTTATCTAAAACCATACCATTTAATATAATTCGGTTTAGTTTGATTTTCCAAATTGAAAACCCATAAAAATTACAAACTAATTTAGATAAATTCCAAAAAAATTATTATTTCAATATATCGTTATACATAAATTATGGCTAGCTCCACCATGTTTGTAATTATAACTTGTACTAGCATATAGAGCTAAATTAGTTCAGATATCCACATTACATTGCTTAAACTAACTCAAGGTAGGGAACTTGTTTGTTTGCTCCATTCTGTTTCTTTTCAGGCAGATGCTTTTCTGTTTATGTTATTGAGTTTGATTCTACTTTCAATAGATCATTGACTATGTATGTAGCATGGAATGATGAAGACAAACGATGAAGAGACTCGCCATTTTTTCAAGCACTCGTCGGTGCAAGTTATTCTTTATCCTAGATCTGGTGGGAAAGGTCACAGCTTGATTAAAAAATCTGTAAGATTCTCACTATTTACTTACTATAATATTACAACTAGCGTAAGCTAGCTCCCAATATTTATCTGGAATGCGTGTGCAACTTTTATGATCAGGAAGCTGAATTAATATACACCCATCATCAAAAAACAGTGATTGTAGATGCTGAAGCACCACAAAATAGAAGAAAGATCGTGGCTTTTGTTGGTGGGCTTGACATATGCAAAGGACGATATGATACTCCTAAGCATTCTCTCTTCAAGAACTTAAAGACACTTCATAAAGATGATTTTCATAACCCAAATTTTGTGGTAATGTTGCAATATTGGGATTAGAGTCTACTATTCTTAATCAATAATCTTTTTCGTTTTCTTCCTAGACAACTGCAGATGATGGACCAAGAGAACCATGGCATGATCTGCATAGCAAGATTGATGGTCCAGCTGCATATGATGTCCTTGCTAATTTTGAGGAACGCTGGCTAAAAGCTTCAGAACGTCATGGAATTAGGAGACTAAGATCGTCTTCTGAGGATTCTTTGCTTAAGATAGACAGAATTCCCGACATACTGGGACTTTCTGAAGCTTCTTCTGCTAATGAGAATGATCCAGAATCTTGGCATGTTCAGGTGATCATGCATTATTTTTATTACTAAAATAACCATACCCCGTAACCGAATTATGAAATTAACCAAGTGAATATCAAAATCTATTATCCAAATAACCGGAACGAAATCCAAACTAAACCAATATATTAGAAAATAAACCGAACTTCTTAGAAATAAATAATTTTTTTATATTAAATATACAAATAATATAATTACATATATTTAAAATACAAAATATTAATTAAAATAATTTTTTTTTTATTTTAGTAAAAGATTTTTAGTCAAAAATCAAATAGGAACTTAATTACCAGAATGGATACCCGAACAAAACTTCTTATATTCGAACTATCTGAAATCTGAAAGAATTGAAGCGAATATCCAAACACCCTGACGTAATTGTTATATGTGATGGTGAAAAAAATCAATCTTTAGGTGTTCCGTTCAATTGATTCAAGCTCAGTCCAAGGGTTTCCAAAGGACCCACAGGAAGCTACCGGAAGAGTAAGCACAATTTATAATTTAAACACCAACATGTTTCTACTCTTTTACTGATTATAAATTATGTCAACAGAATCTTATATGTGGGAAGAATATACTCATAGACATGAGTATACATGCTGCTTATGTTAAGGCCATACGATCTGCTCAACATTTCATCTATATTGAGAACCAATATTTTCTTGGATCATCATTCAACTGGGATTCCAATAAGGACTTGGGTAAGGAATAATAAGCTTACAGATTTAAACCCTTTCGTTTTTGTATCATGATGCATCATCTAGATGTTAGTTGTTTATATATTTGAATTTGATATCTACATATTTCATCAAAATGCACTTTTGTTTATTTTCGAATTTGTAAAAATATTTAGATACATTATTCAAAACCAAAATTTTTTTTCTAAACTAAGAAAAAAATGTTTTTCCACAAAAGCATAAACAAATTTTTTTTGCCACGCCATAAAAACGCAGATATACATTTTCCACAAAAACTGCGAAAACGCGTTTTCTCGTCAAACAAGCGGAAACATGTTTTTCCGTCAAAATCACATAAACATGTTTTTCCTAAAAAAAGAGAATCAAGTTTTCCCATAAAAAAAAGAGGAAATGTGTTTTACCGCCAAAAAATAATTTCATGTTTTCTTATGCAACTTTTACAGAAAATTATATTTTTTTTGCTGGAAAACGCGAAAACCGCGTTCCTGATGGGAAAGTTTGTTTCCGCATTTTTGGAGAAAAATACGTTTCTGCGTTTTTGCACGATATTGTCTTTCACATTTTGGCGCAAAATCGAGATTCGTTGTTTTTGACAAGAAAACAAGTTTTCACGTTATTGGCGAGAAAATGAATTTTCGCATTTTTTGTAGGAAAACACGTTAACAAATTCTTGCTAGGGAAATGCGTTCCCATTTTTATAGGGGGAAATGTGTTTTGTGTTTTGGCGAAAAAACCTTGTCTGTGTTTCTTCGTTTTTTATGGGAAAACGTGTTTTCTGGGATTTTCGTAGGAAAATGTGTGTTCGTATTTTTGGTTGGAAAACGTTTCTTCTGCATATTTGGCGGAAAAATATTTTTCTGCATTTTCAAGAAAAAAACGTGTTTCTGCGTTTTTGGTAAGAAAACTCGTTTCTGCGTTTTTGGTGGAAAAATACGTTTTCTCCAACTTTTTGTCTTTCAAACATTTGAGATGCTAAGTTGCATCCAAATTCCCAGTTTTCATCTCAAATATGAGTTTTTAGATTTTAAAATTTTGATATTCAAATATTGCATCTAAATATTGATTTTAAAGTGACCTAACGATCAACATTTGAGTATTTGTATCCAAAAATGAACAGATTCTTAATCAACCAGTGTGGTAATAACAGTGAATGTTGGCATTGTAGGTGCTAATAACCTAATCCCAATGGAAATTGCGCTTAAGATCGCTAATAAAATTAGAGCAAGGGAGGATTTTGGTGTTTATATTGTGATTCCAATGTGGCCAGAAGGTCCTCCAACAAGTAAAGCTATTCAGAGAATTCTATACTGGCAGCACAAAACCATGCAAATGATGTATCAAACGATCCATAAGGCACTTGTGGAAATTGGTCTTGATGATATGTACGAGCCGCAAGACTTTCTGAACTTTTTCTGTCTTGGAACCAGAGAAGTTGCTGATGGAGCAGTCAGTGTTCATCTGAATAAACCTCCGCCAAAAGAAAATGCAAATGCTTTTCAGGTATATTGTTCGGAATCTTGAGTTTCCCTTGAATAGCCTCACTGAAACAAATAAAAAATCACTAATCCAGGTTCAAGTATTGAAGAGTCGGAGATTCATGATATATGTTCATTCCAAAGGTATGGTAGTAGATGATGAGTTTGTATTAATTGGTTCCGCGAATATCAACCAAAGATCCCTAGAAGGAACTCGGGACACTGAAATCGCAATGGGAGGGTATCAACCACACCATTCATGGGCCAAGAAAGGCTCTCGTCCTCGTGGTCAGGTAATTTTCAATACACACAACAACAAAATAAAAGAGCCACCAAAAGATATGTTTGAAACATTGATTTGTTGCAAAATTCCCCAATTTATTGCAGATATATGGATACAGAATGTCGTTATGGGCAGAACATCTAGGGTTTTTAGAGCAAGGTTTTGAAGAGCCAGAGAACATGGAATGTGTGAGACGAGTTAGACAATTAAGTGAGCTCAATTGGAGACAATATGCAGCAGAGGAAGTTATAGAAATGACAGGTCATCTTCTTAAGTATCCAGTTCAAGTTGATAAAACTGGTAAAGTCACTTCTCTTCCTGAATGTGAGACATTTCCAGATCTTGGTGGTAAGATCATAGGATCATTTCTTTTGGTCCAAGAAAACATCACAATTTGAAACTTACCTTGTCATGTCAGCTTTTGCATTTTGAACAAACCTCTTTCAATGTATGTATTATTTTTTTGTTGCAAATACTTCGATTTGATTGTCATGCTTGTATTTTGTATATCTTTACCATGTTTCAAATGTTTTTTAAAGGTGAATATCTTTATACATCAAACATTTTACAAAATTCTCAAAAATATCTTCCTAAAATACCACTCTTAAATTGTTCTAATATAACTATAATTTTTTTCTTCTTCTAAACATATAAAAATTTATTATAGTTTTAAAACCTTCAATTTAAACTTTAAACCCCGAAAATTAAACCATACCTCTTGAAAACTAAATTTTAAATTATAATTATTGAATCCAAACCCAAAAACTTAAATTCTAAACCTTTAAAATTCAACTTTTATGTTTGTCGTAATTTTGGAAGAAAAATAATTTAATGGTATATTTTGAACATTTGCGAACGTGTGGTACATTTGTCCAAAACCTAATATTTTGTAGTATTTGCTAAAATTTCCGGTAAATGCCCCGACTAATCATTTCTCAACTAAAATATCACTCATTACTATATTCTCTCTAAAAGTATATACAGTGTTTAGGTGTGTACTTATGTTCAAACTAAACACCGTAAATAAACTAATATTTTGATAAATCAATAAATTTTTATAGGTTTAATTTAATTTTTTTGAATCAGTTTCTCCCTATTAATTGATATGTATTTAATTAAATAAATAATAATTTTAATATATAGCTATATATAATCATATATCGATATACATTTTTGTCATTTTTATGTCTGGATCATATATGTGAACAGCAACTATGACAATTGTCACTTTTATGTCGGAAGATGACTGTACGTCGATACTTATGTGTTTGATCATACCTCTATGTAGATGTCGTATTAAAAGGTTCCTCTCTACTTTTTTGTTTCTCTACCTTCTTTAGAGAAACGAAGTCAGAAGTCGAGAGCTCTCACCACTAAAAGTCTATAAACACAACCACATGCGCCATGCTTAGAGATCCACCGACGACTCCAATATTGAATGTATCTTCTTAAACCCCGCTCCCGATTCAACAGTCTATGCAATCGTCCTCCGTCAGTCAAAAGTCTGCTCATCATCTTTTCAAAAGCCACCTTTAATATAAGTGCATAAGTCAACATAAGATATGTAGAATTCTATCGACTAACTCAATTCAATGTCAACTTGCCTCTTGGGATTTTTCTAATCTCACAACGAAATTCAAAAGACTTTTACCTTGTGTAAGATGACCACACAGGCTTCACTGCATTTCCTATAGAAGCTACTATTTACCTTTACTAAACAATCTCTCACAATAATATGTAGTATATGAACACAATAATACATATGCATAAAAACACCATCTTGGAGTAATGAATATGTTCCCATCATCCTTACAACATCCTTAAACAACCTTAGAGTTTTGTCATTACCCTTGGCATTATCAATTGTGTAGGATATTTTCCTATGAATATACTTAAGAACACCTTACCAAAACTTCAATCAAATTGTAAGCATCAGAAGAACACATTTATAAGACTAGGAAATCTGAAACTCAAGAACAAATAAAAAACAAGAAATGAAAACGAAATCAGAAAGGGCGAAAAATACCAAATTGTTTACCCACTTCAGTTTATAAGATACATACATATGGACCGAGAATCATCTTTACTTGTTCCATTCCAAAAAATTTCAGAACCTTGTGCAGATAATTAGATTGTGACAACTTTAGCCAGCCTTCCTTCATGTCCCGAGTAATATCTATGCCTAGTATTCTCTTTGTTGCCCGAGGTCTTTCATCTCAAACTTGGAATTCAACTACATCTTCAACTTTGAAACCATCTCGATATCCTTACTTGCTACAAGCATATCGTCCACATATAGCAGTAGATAGATGTATATGTCTTTCTCCTGTTTTATATAAACACAATGATCTTTTTCACTTCTCTTGAAACCCAATTCCATCATGAATGAATTGAATTTTTTAATTATATTTTCTTGGGCTTTTTTTAAGGGAAGTTAACTTAAATAGCACACATTTTAGTAAAATGACTAGAACCATACAAATCTTTTTTATATTACTAGAATTTTTAAATGTCCAGCATCCCCTTCTATTACGTTGTGATAAAACACGGATTTACAAGAATGCCATTCGTCACGTAGGAATTCGCTGACGTGTATTAATGAACGCAGCCGTGAAGTGAAACTTACTACAATACAATTGAGTTATGGTTACCTTGTAGTTGAGTTACAAAACACGGCTGAATTAAGAGAAATTGACTGTAAGGACTTACAGACATAAGTCAGATGCAAGTGATGGCTTACTTACATAAAACTGGCTAGTTTATGTGTAAAAGGACGACTTACGGTCATAAGTCATCCTACGTGACAGTTTACTTACGTAAATCTGGTTGATTTATGTGATAACGGTTGACTTATGCACTCAAGTTACAGATGACTTATACTTCGAGGGGATGAGTTGTCGAAAACTTGACTGAGTTATAGTTATGAAATGGTTGAGTTATGTTTTTCCGGCTGATTTAATGATCATCTGCTGACTAAGTTATTAAATGAACGGCTGACTTATTGGATCTTTATACGGCTGAGCTGCCTATACTCAACCGTATATAGTTGGATTAACGTTAAACTCAGCGTGTTTATGGCTGACCTACTAGCGAAAGATTAATTACTAAAATAGCATTCATGTGACCACTTATTTAGTTAAAAATAGGGTTGACTTATGGTTTCCCAACCTTATTCCGACTGATTAAGTAACGAAAGATTAATTACTAGAATAACATTCACCTTACGACTGAATTACGTTGTATCTAATGGCTTATTTACTTAGATTGAGTTATATGTTCGTATTGCAGTTGACTTACCTATTTGCCATGTCATTATCCGTGTCACCAGTTCTTATTTTTCATGTAAAAAAAACTCGTTACAACTTACCGATTATTCTTCAGTAATCATGTTCTCTATTTATCTTCTTCATCTTATTCTTCATCTTTTTCTGAGAGCTTATGGATCGGGTACTTATTGTTTCTAGTAACGGGGTTAAGAAAAATATATATGTATTCGACACCGACTGTAGAGGATGTATAGTTCTTCTTATAGATGGGCAAAAAACACGTGAAGAAGTAGAAAAGTTGCTATTCGATTAGTACGTATTGAATGAGTTGAGGCATCATATTCAGCTGAGCTACATGTTCTAGAATAAATCTTTGAAAATAATGGTGCACGATACTCCACCAGTTTATGTCTCTAATACTCGACAATTGCAAGGTTTTCTAAGCCTATGGAAAATCGAACCTATACGTCTTTGTGTGGAGATTACAGAGAAAAAAGATATAGAAGTTAGTCTGAATGACATACCTAGAGAGAAGAGTAAAATGTTATATAGTTTTAGCTCAAAAAGAAAACGCTCATACATTGAATCTAATTGCGATGATTTCAGTGAGGGTTATGATGGTGTCTGTTTCGAGGACAATGACAATGACTACTATAGTGAAGTGGAAGGAAAAAAAAGAGAAAGCAGGAGGAGAAGATGAATTGGTAGAAGAAGATGATGAATTTGAAAGCCGATTTGATATGTTCGACGACTCGAATGGTGCATTGTCTGAAGATGATAACTTCAGCTCGTACGGTGAGTCTACAGTAGAAGAAGAAGATTCAACAACGCTACCTCCAAAGAAGAGATCTCATAACTGGTCGATGAGCTGGTGCAATGGGAATCTAGAGGTTTTTAGGTCAGAGATGGATTCGCTAGACCTTGCAATAGAGCAATGAGACGAGAGTAAATCCGAGTTGGTGATACGATTGAAACTAACATTAAGGGATCAATTTGATTTTGATGCATATGTATCTGATATGGATACATTGGTTGTTAAGTGTTGGGTTGTTGGATGTCACTGGAGAGTTCGTGCTTCTAAACAGGGGGATTTCCCAACATATTACGTTCGGATTTACGATTTGGATCATACATGTTCTGTAACTGAGGTTCTAATCGATCTCGATACGCAACACCAGATGTTTTAGTACAGTTTTGGAGGGATTTTCTTGGCAACATTGGTCTGTTCGTTCTACTTGCGAGTGCCGAAATAGCTATCAATAAGCAGTTTGTTATAAAGGTATTTATTTTTTTGGACCGAGTTATTTAAAAGATTGGGCTGAGTTATATTAACGATAGGCTGAGCTATATTAACGTTAATGCTGGGTTATTTTAATATTAAGGCTGAGTTATTTTAACGTTAAGGCTGAGTTATGTTTTCGATGTGACTGACTTAATTCTATGATGCGGATGACTTATTCGAATGGTTATGTGGAAAAATGCCATAATGGAATTCACATAGGACACTGCAATGTGCAAAGGAAATTGATGAGGGAACACCTGAGATTTGGTTTGATAACTTTCCTTCTTACTTATACATGATAAGAAGGGCAATTCCAGGTACATTTGCGTGTCTTCAAATCAATGAGTGTGAAAGATTCATGTCTGTGTTCCTTTTGTTTTGTGCGAGCATAGCTGGGTTTCCTTTCATGCACAAAGTTATGATCGTAGACAATATGTTTCTTAATGGTAAATAAAAACGGACGCTTCTCATAGCACTAGCTCATGATGGTAATTTTCAGATTTTTCCAATAGCTTTCGTTGTGGTTGACACTAAAAATGATGAATCGTGGGAATAGGTTTTTACGCAACTAAATTTTTTTTATTTCCGACGAGAAGGATCTTGGGATAATCTCATATAGGATAAGTCGATAGGGAAATAAACTGGGAATGTGTATCCGCTGGCTTCTCATGAAATTTTAATGTACCAATTATATAAGAACATTTTGGGACGGTACAAAGGAAAAGATGTTTTTCGTCTAGTGAAGAAAGCGGCAAGATATTTTAAGATTTTTGATTCTAATGCGATTCTCCAGGAGATTGAAGCGATTAATCCTGAACTTCATGGCTACCTCCAAAGTGCTGATGTCTGACTATGGGCACGTGTCCATTCCCGGATGAAAGGTACAATTTGATGACTTCGAACATAGCAGATCCATTGAACAGAGCACTGTCAAATGCTAGAGGTCTTAACATTGTTCGACTATTAGAATCGATACAGGATATGATGACGAGATGGTTTTCTGAATGGAGAGAGGATGCTATATCACAGCAAACCATGCTTACATGTGGTGTTGAGAAACTACTATAAGTAAGTCAACCGTCACAATTAATACGTTAACCGTCACATATCATATATCTGCCATATAAAATCATAATTAAGCCGTAGCGTTGTTTATTCTGTATTGAGTATTAATAATGGGGTTGTGTTGATGCCGCCAAAATTTTTACGGTAGAATTGATTGATACTGATCGTACTGGAGTTAAATATGGGAAGTCTTTGCTTGTTGTTAACTTGACTGCGAGAACTTGCACATGCAAGCGTTTCCAACATGATAAATTACCATGTGCGCACACAATTGCAGCTACCGAGTACATGAAAATTTCTCATATATCCTTGTGCAGTAATTACTATTACAACGCTTATTTGGTTAAAGCACACGCTCAATCGTTTTTGTCGTTTGATTTCGTGCATCAAGTTCTAGATTACGTGGATAAACAAGGATGCCTGCCCCCGTTTATTCATCAACAACCAGAAAGACCTAAAAAAGGATGAAATCTGGTTTAGAAGTTTCACTTGAGAAGAAAAGTCGAAGAAAAAAATACACATGTTCTCGTTGTAGAAATAATGGGCATAATGTGAAAACTTGTATGATGTAAACTGATTTACTGATTTGATTATTTTTTTTATACGACTGAGTTTTGCTTTATCTATGGTTGAGTTACTATTTATGAATGAGTTACATATTATAATTATTTTTATGCGGCAGGGTTCTGGTTTAACTATAGTTGAGTTATGCTTTCAATATGGCTGAGTTACTTTTGACGAGTGATTTACTGATTTGAATGCTTTAGTTATGTCAAATATTTTGAATATTAATCGAAGAGTCACGATTTTCGTATTTCCACCTTGTATTATGACATAATAGATGCGTAATATGATAAAATAGACATCATCTAGGGTTAGACCTCGGTATCGTAATATCACATCATATCTGCATAATACTATGACATAATAGACATAATCTACGGTTTGACCTCGGTATCGTAATATCGCATTTGCCTCGGTTATAAAAATTTCTCGATATTAGTGCTTAGTCGTATTATACACGATTAATATATGAAACATATGAGTTATTTTTTATCATTTAGCTGGGTTATTATTATTTTCTTAGACAGTAATAAACGATACACCTAAGTTATTTTTAATGTTTGTATGAGTTATGAAATTTCAAATGAACGTTACGGCTGAGTTATCTTACTAAAAGCTGGGTTTTCTTTTGTGTATATCTGACTTATGTTTATTTTACTATATGACTGAGTTAAACCTCTTTACGACTTAGTCATGTTTAATCGAAGAGTCACAATTGACTTATGCTTACTTTATGGTTGAGTTATGCTAACTATACGAATGAGTTATGTTTTCTATACGCATGAGTCTTTCTTACTTTAAAACTAAGTCATGTTTACCTTACGGTTGAGTTATCTTCGTGGTAAGAATTTACTATGTTTGATTGCGGCTGAGTTATGGATTTTAATGGATGTGTTACGAGTGAGTAATAATAACTGTGATTATGAATAACATAGAGACTGAGTTTTTATTACAACACATAAATATTTTATGAAGTAATAAAATAGTGACTCGGTTATAAAAGTTAATGAGATCGAGTATGAAGATTACTCAAATATTGCTTGACTGAATCAGTCGAAGATTGTGAATTTAGACTTTAAACCTTACATGTTCAAGTCAAGTCAACTTGTAAGTGTTCTAAACAACTTTTGTTGTGAACACTTACAAGTTGACTTGGCCACAACATGTAAGGTCTAAAGTCTAAATTCACAACCTTCGACTAATTCAATAAAACAGTAACTGAGTAATCTTCAGACTCAACCTCATCAACTTTTACAACTGATTCACTATTTTTAAATAAAAAATTATATTCAAATTTTATAATTACAAGAATGTAAATAACATAGTCAATCAAGAAATTAACAACATGAAAGCGTTTCCAACATGAGAAATTGCACATGCAAGCGTTTTCAACAAAAGTAGTTTAGAACACTTACAAGTTAACTTTAATTCATAGCATAAAAATAAAAACAAGATAGATGAACAAGAACTGTATTCTTCCCCCCCCCCCAGCCATTTATGAGCTTCTGAGTTCCTCTTTTCGATGTCCTTCATGTGGTACTCAACTAACGCCAACTACCAATGGATACTTCTTTAGTAACCTCAAAGGCAATGGGAAAATAGCGGGGTGTACACCAGTGCATTTTCAAGAGAAACGTAATGAGCCTTTCCACTATCTCATTAAACTAGCTAGGGAAAATAACAAGAAGAAGCAATTAGAAAAAACTGCAGCTAATATAATAGAACATATAACTAAAATTACCACTTTATTTTACCCTCAACAGAAACTACCATTTGGTCGTTGCATATGATAAACAGGCATAATATTCTAGTCAACATTTGGAGATTTGGTGCATTTTTGGTGGTTGCATATGATAACTAGGAGGGCGGAAGATTGCATGCGTACTGTTTGTGAGTAAAATCGAAAGAGATAGATTTCATGCATACTGTTTGTGAGGAATATCGAAAGCGTTAGAGAGAAAGGGAGAGAGAAGAGAGTAAACCCCGAGATAGATTAAGAGAGAGATTTTGAATTTGTGAGAAAATAAAGAGAAAACAGAAATAAATAGAGAGAGAATCGTCGCGTCAAAGTCAATATTTTGAATAGTGATGATTTTTCGTATTCCCGCCTCTTCGTATTACACAACTAATATATGGAAATATGAAATGTCACAATTTATATTTATCTTAACAGTTGAGTTATGGAACTCAAAAAATCGTTACTGTTGAGTTCTTTCTTACATTAAGGTTGAGTTAAAGGATACTCTAAAGACTACTATATAGATAAATAAAGGCTGAGTTATTCTTACCTCGGGTAACGTAATAAGACATCGTTACACGCATCGTAATATCACATTATAGATGCGTAATAAGACATCTTAGCCGCGACATAGAAAGAGAAAATCATCATGTCATAGTTGAGTAATAAGACATAATAGTTGACATATTAACTGCATAATAAGACATAGGTTTTGACCTCAGTAACAAATTATCCCATTATAGCTGCGTGGTAAGACATCATTTGCCTCAGCTATAAAAATTTCTCGATATTATACGGCTAAGTTATGTTTACCTGACTAATATATGAAACAGCTAAATTATTGTTTATCATTCGGCTATGTTATTATTATTGTCTTATACTAAAGGATATGACTAAGTTATTTTATTAAATGCATGATTTATAAAATTTAAAATACACGTTACGGCTGAGTTCCATCAAGTTGATTATTGGTTACTGAAAGCTGAGTTTTTCATCTTTTTTATGATTTAGTTATTTTTCCTATACGATTGAGTTATGTTTATGACTAATTTATGATTAAGACGGAGTTATGTTTACTCATGATTATAATATATGGCTGAGTTCTGTTTCAATACGGCGGAGTTACTGATTTTAATGTTTGTGTTACGAGTGAGTAGTAATAATAATAATAATAATAATAATAATTATTATTATTATTATTATTATTATTTATTATTATTATTATTATTATTATTATTATTATTATTATTATTATTATTATTATTATTATTATTAAACTTCTTATTACATAAACGCTAAGTTATTATTACAATACATGACTATTGCAAGAAGTAAATTAGCAATAGGATAATGATATTAAGTCTGAAGATTACTCATATATTGATTTATTGAATCAGAACAACGAATTTTGACTTAAGACTATTAACCTTACATGCTCACTTCAAGTCAACTTGTATGTGTTATAAACAATCAAGATGTTTAGACACTTACGTGTTGACCTGAAGTGAACGCGTAAGGTTTATAGTCTTAATTCTAAATCCGTTGTTCTATTTCAACAAAGCAGTATCCGAGTTATTGTCAGACTCAATCTCATCACCTTGTTTAGAACAAAAGTTGTTTATAATAACACTTACAAGTTAACTTTAATTTACAACATAACAAATAAAAACAAGATATATGAACAAGAAGGATGTGAATACAAAAGTTTCACATTTTTATCCTTTGATTTGATGTTTTTGTCTATCAACTCAATTTCCATAAGCATTGGTCTATCCATCTTCACAATATATCGGAGCAATGCTTATGAATAGAGCTGATAGACACAAACATTAAATCAAAGGATAAGAATGTGAAACTTTTGTATTCACATACTTCTTTGGTGGTTGCATAGGATAAACATGCATATCTTATCTTATAGAGACAATCAAGATATGCATATATAGCAACAATGGAAGGACTCACTACTTTTCAGATTGCGGGTGAGTCACATCTGCACCAAAGAATATTTTTGGGCGGTTAGTAATCAAAGAAATCCTGTTTCTCATAGCATCCTCAAGAGGAAACGTAAATAGTCATTCCATTATCCCATTAAAGTGGCTGAAGAAAATAAGAAGAAGAAGCAATTAGAACAAATTTCAGCCAATATAACAGAACATATAACTGAAATCACCACTTTAATTTACCCTCATTAACGAATTCACATTTAGATTGCTTAGAATGCCAATTATGGCACATGACAAGATTACAAGCCGTCTTTCGTATGTAGAACGAAAGAACCATCTTTGGTGGTTACATAAGATAAGCAGACAATATTACAATCAACATTTGGAGATTAGGTGCCCTTTGGTGGTTGAATATGATAAGCAGGAGGGAATCAGATTGAATGCATAATGTTTATGAGAAATATCGAAATCGAAAGAGAGATTGCATGCGTACTTTTTGTGAGGAGAATCGAAAAAGAGAGATTGTGAATTGTGAACAAATTAATAGAGAAAAAAATAAATAGAGAGAAAGATTGAGAATTGTCGCTTCAAAGTCAAATATTTTTAATATAAAAATCGAAGAGTCACGATTTTGCGTATTATTGCCTCTTCAACTTTTTTACCTCGGTAAAGTAATAAGAGTTATTTTTAATGTATGTCGAGTTATGAAATTTAAAATTAATGTTACGGATGAGTTATCTTACTAAAGACTGGGTTTTCCTTTGTGTATCTATGAGTAAAGTAATAAGTTTCAAATTTTCATCTCTGCGTTTTCAGAGTGGTTGTTTGACCAAATATAAAGTGTTTTGTAGTTTTCAAAATTATGTTTTGGTTTTATCAAGCTCAATAAATATTAAGAAAATTACCAATATGCTTTCCTTGTTCTAAGTGAATATTTGGCTATAAATTATCGTTTATTCATAGTGCATATTTCACACTGAAAGTCTGTCTATCTCTCTAAAATATATCTGCAAACTATTTCAAATCATGAGTTCTTCGATTACAACTACAGAATTCTGTATCTCAAGGAGATTACTAACAACAGAATCGGAACAGGAGAAGAGACTGATTCTCAAAATTATTCAAAATACTATGTTCTATACTGAAATTTGAGATTTGGAAGAGATTAATGAAACATTAGTTTCATTAGATACAAACTCGGTTCTCTTCCACATGTCTAGTTTGTGGAAGAACATAGTTTATATCTAATGAAGCTACTGGTTTATATAATTTTCAATTTTCAGTTTAGATCATTGCTGATAATTTTGATAATTATAGTTTTGTTCCACATTCCTATTTTTCTTTTTAATATATGTAAAAGGGTAAACTAATTATGGTTGTTTTATCATTGTTTAGAAAAATCATATTAGATAAACTAATTTTCATGTGCACACGCAATCGCAACTGTTGAGTACATGAATGCTGAGTTCTGAATTCAACAAGGCTTAGTCACTTTTGACAGTTGATTTATAGATTTTAATGGTTTAGCTATGTCAAATAATTTGAATATTAATCGAAGAGGCACAATTTTTCGTATTCCCGCCTCTTCGATTATTTTTGTCCTCGGTAACGTAATAAGACATCATAGCCTCGTATTATGACATAATAGCTTCATAATATGACATAGTAGACATTATCTAGGGTTTGATCCCGGTATCGTAATATCACATCGTAGCTGCGTAATACAATGACATAGTAGACATCATCTAGGGTTTGATAAAAATTTTCTAGATATTAGTGCTCAGTCGTATTTTACATGGCTAATAAATGTTACGACGGATTTATTTCTTATCATTCAGCGGTGTTATTATTGATGTCTTAGAATACCTTATAAAAGATACGACTAAGTTATTACTAAGGGCTGGATCTTTCTTTTTGTATGTCTGAGTTATGTTTTTTTACTTCAAGACTGAGTTATCTTTATTGGTTTTGCTTGGTATATCTTTTATTAATGTAGTCACTTTTTCTTCTATAATATCTCTACTCTCAACATTTTATTTGTTCCTAATTTTTGCAATCTCATATGAAAGTATGGGGAAAATGCCAAATAAATCCCAAATTTTTAAATTTTAGTAAAAAAAGCATGAATTTTTTAGTGAGCCATTTAAATCCCATATTTTTGTATTAATCCATTTAAAGATCAAAATTTTGGTTGACCATGCCATTTTAAACACAACATTAGTCAATAGTTATCTTACTGTTAACTCAACGTTAACTCAACGTTAAAGAACTTTTTTTTAGCTTTTCAATCTAATCAAAAATAAAACCTTAAACCGAAAATCTAATAAATCTTAAGAGCAGGGGTATGTCGAAGTGCTTCTTTAGCTTTAGATTCCATCTCGAGTTTAAAGAGACAAGCTTCTTGTATATAAAGAGGAATTGGCCATTATTGTTGAATCTAGGATCGTCGATCCGAAGATCTGAGTTCGTATTTGATAAAGAGAGATTACAGTTCGTCGAAAGAGGCGCGTCGACAATCCCGACGCGCTTAACAATTCTTTACACAGAAATTTAGTTCGTCGAAAGAGTTAAGAAGAAAGAGCTTGGGTCGTCGAAATGAGATCTGACTTCTCTCTAAAGCTTTCTCTCTCTAAAAACCAACCCTCTTCCGCTTCGGGGTGATCCTCTATTTATACTCGTTTTCGTCATCATTGCGAGTGGTTGGCTAACCTCCCTGTTCATTCGGAGACCTAGCTCGTAGGTGCCTATTCGCCGCGCTAGAGAGGCACTAGGTGCACTGTTACGCCGGCGACCTCCATGCGCCTTGTCGCGCAAGCGAGATGGGCCTTCACTTCGTCGCCTTCTTCATGGGCTTTGTGCTGTTGGGCCTGGGGAGTTTTGGGCCCATATCCCACAATAAGCCCCCTAGTTCGGCGAGATAATCACATGTGTAGATCGGCGGATGCATTTTTCTTTTGGGCTCAATCTCACCAGGTCGCGCCTTTACCTACCTCGTTGTTACCCCGAGGCAGCGCGCTCAGGTGAGCAGGCATTCCTAACGGTCGGCGCTAGGATCGAGGATGGTTGGCTTCATAGAGAAGTTTCTCCTTGCCGGTCATTCGTCTTTTTTTCTGGTTCGTCTGCCGGTTACTTCTTTGGATGTTGCTTCGTCTCCCGGTCAAATTTGACCGGGACGCTTCGTCTTCAGGTTTTTCCTCTATATATACCCCTTTGCTTCTTCATTGTTCCCACTTCGCATTTCTGATTAAGGTATTTTCTTTGCTCTCCCTTCTCTCTACTCTCTCTCTAGCTTTTCTTAATATCTTTTCGACGCGATGGGTTACGATCTTATGACTCTGGACGTTGGTAGTAGTACCAGTGCGTCCGAAGAAGCGTCGTCGAGCCAGCCCGTTGAATCTTCTGCATGCGAGTCAATTCGTCAAACAGATCCTATGACGAGCACTTCGTCAGGTGGAGATGGGGTCGCAGAAACAGTAAAGGACGCGCCGGAGCGGCAAGTCGAGGTGGCGAGTAGGACGACCTCTCCTATTGACCATATCGACGCGATCCCGTTGTCGGTAAGAAGAGAATCACGGGGTAATGCCGCATAGGATGATCCGATGGACATGGTTCCTTTGACTGTGAGGACAGAAGTGCTCATGAAGAGGCGTGCTGCGGCGCGACCTTCCAAGCCTAGGAAGAGAATCCCTCCAAGTGGTGATGCCACACAGAGTGCGTCGACACCCACTTTCGACTCGTTTTTTCCTCGACCAGATGGAGAGGGTTCGTCTGCTCTTCCTCTTTTGGATATCAACGACATGACTGGGGTTAAACCCTCGATTATGACGAAGGCGCGACTCCGGAAAATGTCAATCGCTTGCGGCTTTACCGATCCCAACCTTGTTTTTCGAGTTCCAGGTCCGAGGGAGAGACCATGGGATCCGCCACAGGGTTACGTTTCTGTCTTCAAGGACTATTTCTCTTGTGCTCATCTATGGTTTCCGATTCCTAAGGTCTTTGTCTCCTATTGTGCGAAGCGTCGTATGAGTATCTCACAACACAATGTTGCGTCTATTCGCACCTTGGTGGGTATGCTTTTCTTGCCGGCTGAGGTTGGGGTCGATGTCTGTAGCGCGTTCTTCGTTGATGCGATGAGGTTCTCTATTGGCACAAGAGTAGTGGACAAAGTTTGTTGCCCGACGGGAATATTTTATGTGTCGTGGAAGAACCAGTATATGGTCGTCGGTGGGGGTACCGAGGAAGATATGGGAGTGGCAGCGTTGATGGTTCTTCGTGAAGGTCAACGATGCATCAGTGCCGTCTTGTGCCTACAACTATTCCATGAGATGGAATATGCGCGTTGGTAGAGCTTCACGTTGTCTTCGTATTTTCCTTAGTTCTTACTAATACGCTTTTCCTTTGATTGCAGATCGTCCTTTTCCCATCAAGAAATATTCCCCTGGATTCTTTGACAACATTAGGAAGATCCAAAACCTAGGACTGACGCTGTGGAAATATATTACTCGAGAGAAACTCGATCAGCGTTGGCCTATCTTTGCTAAAGGTGCGTTATATTACTGCGTTCGATGGGATTCTTCGCGTTGCGTTGTTATTAACTTGCTTATTTTCCTATTTTCAGTCGATTGGGATCGCTATCCGGTGTCTCGCCCAACAAAAATGTCGTCGTCGTTTGTTGAGGAGTTGAGAGCTGCGGCTCTGAAGAAACAGGCTGAAGTTGCGGCCAAGCTGTTGCGAATGGTGGTGGTTCCTGAGGCGGCCGAAGATGCTGAGAAAGTAGAGGAGGAGGTCGTGGAGGAGAAGGAGAGTCCTGTCGAGGCAGTTGTTGCGGCTGCCTTGTCTGAGAAGGCGGCTGGGAAGAGGATTCTCCAAGCTTCGCCTAAGAGAAAAAGGAGTGCGGCTGAGGAGGTGAGGGCGCAAAAGAGAGCCTTCAACGTGACATTGGTAATCAAAGAAACGACCTACGCCCCTCCACTGAATGAGGTGCCAACTGAGCCGCTCCCTGTTGTGAATACTAAGGTCGCCGTCGATGAGCCTTGGCCAAAAGAACGTTCTATTGATCAGGTCGATACACACGGAAGTCAAGAGACTGGAGACGCGCGTGAGATGAGTGGCTCCGAGGGTACGGCGGACGAGGCTTCTGATCATGGTGGATCGCTCTTTCTAGAGGACGTTGGGAAGCTTCCTTTCAGTTTTCACTATGACGACGTGTTCAAAATGCATGAGGATCCTATCGCTTGTGGGGAGCTCGTCAGTCAATTGATCCCTTTTGCTGCTACCGATCCGTCGACTACGCAGGATCGGTCGAACGAGATATTCGACGAGTTCTCCTCGTCTTATATTAGGGTGAGTTATCTTGTAAGGTTACTTGTTCGTCAATTCGTATTAATTTTCCTTGTTTGCGAAGACTGGGCAAATGGCAAACCATATGTTTAGGTGGTTTAGGGCGAAGGTGCGACTAGCTCGTGAGGCCGCCATAGCTTCTCGTGAGAAGTTGGCTGATGTGGACAAGACGCTTGAGGCGCAATCGGCCGACGCGTATGCAATGGTTGAGAGAGCTAATGCGGTCACAAAGGCTGCCGAGGAAGAGTGCGAGGCGCTGAAGGTTGAGAGGGACAGCTTCGATATGCGCAACGAGGGGCTGGAGCGCGAAATGAAAAGGCTTGTCGTGGAGAATCAAACGCTCTCCACTTGCTATGATGACGCGAACAAAGAGAGGTCGCATGTGATAAGGAAACACGACTCTCTGGTCAGAGAGGCTGTTGCGAAGGCTGAGGAAGTTTGGGTTGCGGCGGTCGATGCACAGTTAGAGAAGATTCGAAAACATCTGGACGTTCTGCGCGAGGCGCGTCCGCTGGACGAGGCCATTGCTTGTTTCACGAAGACTGGTGATCTCTTCAGTATGGTGGTCGGTTTTGGTGGTACAGTCCCGATTTTCTTTGCGAGCCTGTCGCAGAGCAACTTAAGGAGAAAAAGGAGGCCCGAGAACTGATCGAGGTAGCTAACCTTACTGCGGAAGACCTTGCTTGCCCGATAAGGCCGCCGGAAGTAACTGTCCAGACAGTCGATGATCAGGGTTCGTCGATTCAGCCTGCTGGGGCGAATGACGAGGGGGCAAGAGATGGTGACGCGGCTTACGACGTGGCTTAGAGTCATTGTATTTAGGCGCTTCTTTTTCTTTTGTTTTCTTTATTTTATTTCGTAGTTCCTACGGCCGCTTCGGCGGTGTGTAAAAACCTTTGCTTTTCTTTTTCAATAGTATTTCTTCCTTTGAGTTATGCCGCTTCTTGTCGAGTTTCGTCTTATTGCGGCTTTTGCGTTTCTTTAAAATTTGTGCGAGGATGCGATAGCCTCGGCTTATCCGTTTGTTCCAGTTCGTCGATGATCTCGCGAGTCTGGGCTTGGCTTATTAGGTGATCATCGCTTGCTGGAGCGTGCGAGCCTCTAGCTCGGCTTTTCGGGTGCAAGTGTTATTGCATACTGATTCCTCATTCCCATAGTGATCGTTTAGCTAGAACGTCACTGCGAGCCCGTGTCTCGGCTTTTTGACTTTATTTTTACAAGGGTTACCTCGGCGAGACTGGGCTCGGCTTTGGTACAATTTATTTTACGAGGGTTACCTCGGCGAGACTGGGTTCGGCGTTTAATATAAATGANTTTTCCCCCCCCCCCCCAAATTTTTGTTGTTGTTGTTACAGCTGGACCCTTATCTCGGGCTGCCTACGTACCCATTATAGAGGGATCAAGCCATCCGTAGTTCAAGGCGCGGCCATACCTGACTTAGTAGTGGTACAGTTTGAGGTGATGTGCGTTCCAGGAGCGCGACTGCATTGTTCCATGTAAGTTGGCTAGCTGGTAGACGCATGGTTTGACGATCTTTGTTACTTGGTAGGGTCCTTCTCATATGACGCCGAGCTTGCCTGCTCTGTATTCTTTTGTGTTGTCAAAAACGTGACGCATGACAAGATCCCCTTCGCCAAATTGGCACACATGAAATTGTTTGTTATAATATCGCGCTGCGGCTTGTTGATAATTCTGGATGCAAAGTAGCGCTTTGTCTCGGCTTTCCTCTGCTTCGTCCACTCGGTCGTGCATCATTTTGTTGTTTGTGTCCCTGTTCTCGGGTAGCTTCAGTCTTCTGAGGCTGTATACGTTGACTTCGGAAGGTACCATGGCTTCGATGCTGTGAGCAAGAGAGAATGAAGTTTGATTCGTCGCCCTTCTCGGCGTTGTTCGGTGAGACGAACAGAGATGCAGAAGATGAAGATCTAAAACCTGAAGAACACCAACCCAGAAAAGATGAACATCAATGGAACAATAACAAAAACAAAGGAAATGATCAAACTAAAAACGAGACTAAAAGCATCAAAACATAAATCAACATGCACCAGATAGTTCACAGTCCTAATCTAAGCAGGAAAATAAAGAAAATAGAAGATTAACATAAACTTAAACAAAATCTAGGTTCTGAACATGAAGAACATGAAGAACAATAGAGAGAAAATGAAACCTAAGACAAAACCTAAAAATGGCAAAAAAAGAAGATTTTTTTTCCAAATGGAGGCGTTTAGGGTTTTTTATAGTGTTCAGAGAAAAGCCCTAAAACGCATAAAAGACAAAAGCTAATCATTAAATTGGGTCTAGGATCAGGTCCACCTTGATTCGAAGTTGGTCGGGTCAGATTGCTTGGGCTCGAGCTGGAGTGTGCGCGTGTGATCAAGCCGGCTTTACCTTGGCTCGATCACACGATCGAGGTGGCTGGCTCGAGGTCGAGGCGTGAAGATGCGATCGAGGTGTCCTGGCCCGGTTTGATCGAGGAAAATTTGGAGTTAGCCGAGGTGCAGAGCTTGGCATGGTCAAGGTGGAGTGAGGCGGCTCGATCACTTGGATCGATGGTGATTGAGCCGTGAAGTTGTGTGGTCAAGCCAAAGGGCTGAGAGATAATAGAGGTGAGCTTGGACGTTGCGATCAAGGTGAAGGGGAACAGACGTGATCAAGGTGAGCTTGGATGTTGCGATCAGGGTGAAGGAAAACATACGTGATCGAGGTGAGCTTGGACGTTGCGATCGAGGTGAAGGGTTGAGGCAGTTTCAAGTTCTGCACCAGCGTTCGAGCCGTTGATCGAGGCAGTTTCAGGTTCTACACCCTTTTTCAGGTTATGCACCAGCGTTCGAGCCAGTGATCGAGGTAGTGATCGAGGAAGTTTCAGCTTCTGCACCCTTTTTCAGGTTATGCACCCTTTCTCAGGTTCTGCACCAGCGTTCCTGCACCCTGTTTCAGGTTCTGCACCCTTTTCTTCAGGGTCTTGCACCCTTTTTTCCAGTGTCTTGTACCCTTTTTTCCAGGGTCTTGCACCCTCTTCTTCTCCAAATTTGCACTTATTTTTCGAAAACACCCTAAATACATGAAATATCTCCAAAATGCATATGTATGCGAATGCTAATGCGAAACTTCCTGAAAATGCAAAGTCCAGCTTGGTATATCTTTTACACTGGTGCTAATGTTACCTTAAAATGTTTCGCCAAGTCCAGCTTGAGGGCTGTAGAAGATCAGATCGCCTCACCTACTACTGAGCTTGAAGCTTTAGGCCTTCAGTGCGAGGATGGCTTAGAAGTTGTGAAGCGGGACAAGAAGCACAAGCGAATTTGGGAGTCCGCGGAGGCTCGCGTGATGCATGCGGGATAATGAGCGTGTGGACATGTACGAGAAGTACAAGGCATTTAGAGACGTCAATGTGGCTCTCAGCAAGGAGAAACTCGTACTTGAGGACGACAGGGCCAGTTTGATAGCCCATCTTGAGGAGGCCGAGGCGCGCCTCAATGCTCTCGCTATTGCTCGTGAGCTTGATTTAACTTGAGCTAAGGATGAGGCAAAGAATGCAGTCGCCAAGATGGCCCAGGTTGGGATTGAGCAGGTGAGACTTCACCTTGTTACTCGAGATGCTGCTCGTGATTCTTCGTCATACTTTCGCGAGGTTAGCGCCAACCTTGAACTTCTTACAGACATATCCAAGGTTGAAATTCCATATCTCAAGGCATAGCTCAAGGTCCTTGCTACTGATAGCAAGATTGCAAAGAAGGCGTCCATCAAAGCCGAGGCGAAGATTCCTCCTCTGGACTTAGATGGGTTTGTGCGGCTTTTCTTAGGTTCACCATTTCTGCATGCGGCTTCTGAGGTTTAGCATTCTTGCCATGTTGCAAAGCCGCTTCTCACTCCTGATAGGACCTCGCCTGTTCCACCTACCGATGTTACGGTTGATGGTTTGGCTCTCCCCTTGGAGGATGCACCGGCTTCCATTGACGATTTTGGGTCAAACCTTGGTCCCAAGGTAGACGAGATGATAGAGGGGATTTGCGCCGCCACCAAGGAGGGTCCTTATGTTGTTATCCCTAGCACTTTATGCTTTTGTGTGTTGCTCGGGATTACCCGAAGCCTACTTTGTTATTTTTGAGACTTTGTCACATTTTGCTCAGGATGGCCTGATGCTTTGCTTTATTATGGATTTTTTCAATTTGGCGTATTCTTTTTGGTTGTTTGCTCGTTTTTTCTGACTTTGCATACATTCTCAACAAGACTTAATCCAAACTTTTATTCCATTCACGTAATTTTTTCGATAGGTCACCGCTCCTTTGTTTTATTTTGAATGAATGCCCTTAACGCTCTTTTTCACTTTATTGCATTGCTTGAGCTTAGTTTGGAATCTTTCTTGTAGTTCGGTCCTTAGCCCTTAAACCTTTTGTTGGTTTTTTGAGTTCATCCCGAGCTCGCTTTAATTTTGAGTGTGGACGTTTGATTCGCAAACTCTTTTAAATTAGCTTCTAGCTAGAGATGTAAGAATGGGCTTCTTTACCCTATCCTACCCTAACCCGTTTTAAGCTCGCACAAAAAATACCCAACTTTTAAAAGCCCTAATGGGTATAGTCCTAATATAGTAAACTTTAAACCTACCATATAGGGTATAGGATAACCTATGGGCACCCTAATTAAAAACAAGTTTTTTGGTTATAATTTTATATATTATTTTTTCAAGTTCTTGTATAATATTATATTTAGATTTTTATAATGTATATTATGTTTACAATATTGTTATACATGGTGTTCGGAAATTTTGCAATTTTGACGAGTAACGTTATTTTCGGTTTTGGAGGGTAACGCGATTTTGCATTTTTGGCTGGAAAACTCTGTTTTGAGTTTTTGGCGGGAAAACGCGGTTTTGAATTTTTGAGATAAAACACGATTTTGTATTTTGATAGGAAAACGTGATTTTGCATTTTTGTCGAGAAAATGTGATTTTGCGTTTTTGGCGAGAAAACGTGATTTTGCGTTTTCCGCGAAAAATGCGATTTTGCATTTTTTGCGGGAAAACGTGATTTTGCGTTTTATGTGATAAAACGTAATTTTGCGTGTTCGGGAAAAAACGATATTTTTTGTGTTTTTGGCTGGAAAACGTGATTGCATTTCTAGCGGGAAAACATTATTTTGTGTTCTCTACAGGAAATAGTGATTTTGCATTTTCGTTTTGGTGGAAATTTGCTATATTGCTAAATTGCATCTATATTGCGTTTGGCAGGAAAATGCAATTTTACGATTTTGGTGGAAAATTGCTATATTGCGTTTCCGGCGAGAAAACGCTATTTTCCTTTTTGGTGAGAAAACGCTATTTTGCGTTTATGGTGAGAAAACGCTATTTTTCGTTTTTGGCGAGAAAATGCTATTTTGCATTTTTGACGGAAAATCGTTATTTTACATTTTCGGCGGGAAAATGTTATTTGCGTTTTTGGCGGGAAAACGTTATTTGCGATTTTAGCGGGAAAACGCGATTGTACGATTTAGTGATTGTCGAGTTGAAGTTTCATATAATTTTTTTTTTTTGGGTATTGCGGGTACCCATTACCCAATAGGGTAAACCCATGTGCTACCCTAAATAAATAAAACCCGTTCGTGTAGTACTCTATATTTCTGTAAAGATAACAGGCAGGTTCTGGGCTTAATGTTTTAAGTAGGGTAATGGGTACCCGTAGGATTTTTACACACTATTAACATCCCTACTTTTAGCTTTTAACTTAGCTTTTTATTTAACTTTAGGTTTTTGCTTAACTTTTAATTTAGCTTTTTGATTTAGCTTTTAATGTAGCTTTTACTTCAGCTTTTATTTTAGCCTTCGTTTTAGCTTTTTCGATGCTCGGCTCGTGTCCTTTGTGTGGGTGCGGTCCGAGCTCCTTTCTTTTTTTTACTAAGCGACAAACTGAAAATGCAGAAACTCATTTATTGATGTGAATGGAATACATAAATATCATCACAAACTTGGTTACAATGCTATCTTATACTTTAAAATCAAAAGTATGATTTAAGATGCATCGCATTCTATGATCTCGGGACTTTGACGCCATCTTCGGTCTCCAGCTCGTAAAGGCCATAGCACACAACTCTCGTCACTTTGTAAGGACCTTCCCAGTTTATGCCCAGTTTTCCGACACCATACTCGGCTGTATTTGAGAATACTCGCCGAAGTACCATATCACCCACACTGAAACGTCGGATCCTTACCTGAGAGTTGTAATAGCGAGCCACAACGTGTTGGTAGTTCTGAAGTCTTGTTGACGCTTGATCCCGCGTCTCGTCTGTTAGATTCAGGATGTCCATCATCATCTCATTATTTTTCCGGGGATCCACAGTGTCAATCGTTCTTCTCAGTCTGGGGACGGCGACTTCTGCGGGCACCACCGCTTCGATCTCATGCACGAGGGAGAATGGAGTCCCATCAGTCGTCTTCCTAGGCGTCTTTGAAAGCTCCTAATCTCTTTTTCAGGTTTCTGAGTAAAGTCTTGTTTGCCGCTTCTGCTTGGCCATTTCCTTGAGGATATGTTGGCATTGTCTTGCTTAACCTTATTTTCCATGTAGAACAAAATGTCTCGAACTTGTTTTAGATGAACCGGGATCCATTGTCAGTTACTATCTTGTAGGGAAAACCATGACGGCAAATCACGTTTCGCCACACAAAACTTTGGGCTACTGTTTTAGTGACATTTTTTCAGGCTCCTGCTTCTATCCATTCCGAAAAGTAGTCTGTCAAAACTAGGAGGAATCTCGCCCCCCCCCCCCCCCCCCCCCCCCCCCGGGGTTGAGGGATGGAGCAGTCCAACGGTATCCATTGACCCCATCTCATGAACGGGTATGGAGAGGAGATGGAAGAAAGTTGCTCGGCAGGTTGGTGTATGAATGGAGCGTGTTTGTGGTATTGTTCACATCTTCGTGCATACTCCTCGCATTCCTTCACCATAGTTGGCCAGAAATATCCTAATCGTTTAATTTTCAAGACTAACGTCCTTCCCGGTGAATGTGACCCGCAAAAACCTTCATGGACTTCTGTGATGATGGTCAATGCTTCTTCGGGTCCCATGCACACAAGGTAAGGTCCTGCGACACTGCGCTTGTGGAGAAGTCCATCAACCATACAAAATCGTGTACTTATAACCTTCAGCTTTCGCGCTTGCCACTTGTCGTCTGGAGTATTTCCTGTTGTAATGTATGCCTCGATTGACGTTCTCCAATCTCCATGCTCTTCCCCCGAATCATCTTGTATTTGCTCTTCTGTTGCAACAACTTGCTCCATGCTGAGCGGATTGTTGGGATCTGAGTCGGGTGGAATGTCGGTGGATCATGTGCTTCTTGCACGTATTCGCTCAGGGTCAAGCCAACTACCCACATGATCATTCTTTTCGTCGGTGGTTCCACCTGACTCAAAGTGACCGCTACCTTGGTCCACTTCTTCTGCTCCAGTATTATCCGACTTGTCTTGAACATTGTCGTTCAAACCGATGTGGGATATGAGTTTATTGCCGATTGGCATAAAGTTTCATTCGATGACTTGGTCCAGGTCAAGGGTAGCGCCTGAAGCTGTGTCCCCATGAGCTTGTTGAGAATGTCTCCTCATGGATTGCATTTGTATCACCATGTTTTTTCCTGTAGTAGTTATACTTGGTGTTTCGATAGTCTCCACAGTTATCATTCTTTGCAACAAAGGATCAGATTTTGACGCCATCGTAGCCAGCACGTCTGCCCGAACTATTCTCGCCTTGCGATAACCTTGTCAGCTCGAATCAGTTGAACTGACTTATGAGTCCTTGCACGACCTCTAAGTAGGCTCCCATTCTATCGTCTTTGGCTTCTTATTCCCCGCTTATCTGACTCACTGCGAGTTGAGAATTGCTTTGAGCCTAGAGATCTATCACTCCGATTCCCAAAGACAATCTCAAACCGGCAATGAGCACTTCATATTCTGACTCATTATTTGAAGTGTTGAATGCGAGTCTGTATGACTGTTCGATCACCTCTCCTGTTGGAGATTCTAGCCGCACTCCAACCCCAGATCATAACCGTGTTGACGAACCATCGACTTGGAGTCCCCAAGCTTATTGTAACGATGAGCCTTCTTGAACTCCTATTGGAAATTCAGAAATAAAGTCTGCCAACAATTATGATTTCGCACTCAATCGATTTTGGTATTCGATGTTGTACTCGCTCAACTCTATCGCCCACTTAACAATCCTCACAGATTGGTTCGGGCCATGAAGAATTGTTCGCAACGGTTGCGTCGTCATCACGACTATTGAATGAGATTGGAAATACGGGCGGATGTGGAAGTTACTACAGCAAGAGCTCTCTTAGTTATGAGATAGCCTAAGAACTCCCTGTAAGTGAATGCGAAAGTGCACTTCTCTGGATTTAGCTTCATTCCGTACTGATTGAGGCTCTCACAGCACTTAGAAAGGTGTTGGATGTGTTCGTCCTTTACTAAGGATTTTACCAGCATGCCATCCACGTAAACCTCCATGGTTTTGCCGAGCTGAGATGAAAACATTTTGTTTACCAATCTCTGATATGTTGCACCGACATTCTTTAAACTGAATGGCATAACCTTGTAGCAGTAGATTCCTCTATCAGTTATGAATGATGTTTTCTCTTGGTCATCCAGATTCATAAAAATCTAGTTATATCTAGAGAAGGCATCCATAAAGGAGAGTAACTGATTTCCCACTGTCACCTCTACGAGCCGGTCGATATGAAGAAGCGGAAAGCTATCCTTCGGGCAAACTTGTTAAGATCTATAAAGTTGACATAAATTCTCCACTTCCTATTCTTCTTTTTCACCACCACGAGATTCGCCAACCATCCGTGGTAATTGACTTCTCTAATCGATCTGTTCGCCAGAAGCTTTGACACTTCGTCATTAACGACTTGTGATTTCTCAGGACCAAGTTTTTGCCTCTTATGTTTTATCGGTTTGAAGCTTGCGTCGACATTGAACTTGTGTGAGATCACATCGAGACTTATTCCCGGCATATCACTTACTGTCCATACAAAAGTTTTCCTATTCTTCCACAGTAACTGAATCAGCTCACGTTTCAGTTCTCCTTTTAGCTGGGACCCAATGATTACAAACTTATCCAGATTTAGCAGGTCGAGAGGAATCTTTGTTGTGCGTTTTTGTGGATCTTTCTCTGTATCGTCTTCTAGACTTGGCACAAAGCAGAACTCATTAATCCTCAAACTCATATTCTCCTCTTTTGAAGAATAACATGAGCTCTTTAGTTGCTATTTAACTCTGGACTTGATGCCAGCCATGTAGCATACTCGGGAATTCTTATGACTTTCGCGGAGAACTCCTATGCCACCTTTAGTTGGAAATTTCACACATTGGTGGTACGTTGACATGAAACCTTTCATTCATGGAGCCAAGGTGTCCCAAAAATAACGTTATAAGCTACCGGTCAATCTACGACGGTAAACTCAACAAGCTTGTAGACACCTTGTGTGGACACTAGAAGTCTTATCGTCCCGAGCAAAATTTTTGTTGCCCCGCTAAATCCAGTCAAAGGGGGTTAGAGGACCTCTCACTTATGAGCTGTCGAGCCCCATCCGTTTGAGTGTGTCAAGGAACATGAAATTCACAGTGGTCCCTGTATTGTTTAGACTCGTGATATCTTGAAATATGCTCTGATGTCAAGTTCAATGACCAGAACATCATCATGTGGTGAATCTAAGTGAGATGCGTCATGTTCGGTAAAGCTTATCTCACTTTTGGGTTCTGAAGTGTGTCTTGCTTTCCCAAATTCTGCTTTTCTCACATACAATTTTACCGAAGAGACGGACTTTCGGCAACATCTCGATCCCCTTATGATGAAATCTATCCTTTTCTTTTGAGGAGCTTTTGAAGTACTACCTTGCTCCGGGATTCGTGCTCTCTTCTCTATGGGATTTTCCCTGTTTTCTTCTGGGGCTTCCATCTCGCGAACAATTACCTCCAAGTCAATTCCGCGTTTAAGCTCTCCTTTAGTGAATTTCTTACAAAGGAAGTTCTTCTGCTTGAAGCACTCATGCGTGGCGTGGCCGTTGCATTTGTATAACTCGCAGTAAGCATATGGGTCACGTCCTAGCGTTCGCGGTCCATCTCTACTCTCATGCTTCCACTCCCCTTTTTCCACATTGTACGAGTGTGACTCCCTAGAATTCCTCATAATTCCTTGTTGTCTTTTTTCTCGAATTTCTCTGGCGGGAGGGTTGAATTGGAAGTTCCTCTCACGTCTTAAATTTCTTGAAGAGAGCAACTTTCTCTTCTTCGACGATAATCCAGTTTACAGAGCGATGGAGAGCATCCTTGATTGTCCCCGGCTTGTGAATCTTCAGATCAAAACGGAACGGGGACTCATGCTAGAGTTCGTGTTTGAGTGCAGCTGGTGCCGTCGATTTGCTTACGCCAGCCACCTTTGCTTTGACACTCTTGAAGCGTTCAATGAAGCTTCAAAGTGATTCATTCGGACCTGGATTAGAGTTTAGAGGTCAGCATTCGAGGTTCCTTTGTCCATGAAAATGGAATAATGCTTCAGGATGCCGTCGACAACTGTGTAAAGTTGTCAATCGAACCTCCCTCAAGTTGGGAAACCACTCGAGAGCCGATCTTGTCAGGTTTTCGACGAAGAGTTTGTAGTACCCTGCATCTTTTTCTTCTTCGTTGAAATGTGCTTTGGTCATGACAATCCTGAAGGCTTTCATGTGCGCCTTTGGGTCCGACATCCTTTCATAAATAGGAAGTCTTAGCTTTCCAGTGTCCCTTATCTGCGCTTCAGCAATGTGTGCGGTGAAAGGAGTCTTCTCCGTCTCCGCGATCACACGATCAATATCTGGGGTTACGCTGGCAACTCTGTGGACCTTTGATGTCACTACGAGGAGTTTGGCATTCGCCTTATCAATAAATCTTTGGAGCGCGTCGTAATCCCTTTGCTCATGTGAACTCCTTCCAAGGTTGTCTTCGGCTCTCCGCACGTAGCTTAGAGTGAGTATTTATACTTACTATTTGTCATCATTCGAGTATTTTCTATGTGTTTTTGGTATTTTTCATGATTTCATGTATTTTGGACGTTCTGGAGAAAAAGGTGGTTTTGTGCACAAAATAGATGCAATTTGACGAATGCAGAAGCAGAGTCCAGCAGAAGAGCCAAAAGTTGATCGACATTTGAAGATGTTGCAATGAATGGAATGGGCTGAGATTTTAAATCTAACTGGCCACGTGAGTTATCTTTAATATGAAAGTGATTTGAGGTCAATCCATTAAAGCAATCAAAAGTTGTGAGGATTTTACTGAAGATTAGTCGAGCTATCTCGCATAAGAAGCATGTGCAGCACGTGATGGAACAGATCGATCGATCCACACTTGGATCGATCGATCCTGAAGACTACCAAACTTCCGTAAGTTTAGATCAATCCATCTGAATACTCGAGAATTATTGAAGGATGCCAAAAAACGTTCCTGTCCTCAAGACTTATCATAGATTTTTATTATTAGGTTTAATTCTTTTTGAACTCTATATAAGTTAGGAGTTTAGGTTTATTTTGAGGGATACAACAGAATAATACATATACAATTCACAACACAATTCATTATTTTGAGAGCTTTTCTGAGAGAGACGAATTCTGACACCTGTATTTTGGAGAAGAATTTTGAGCTCTCTATTTACTTTTATTAAATTCTGGTTTTTGAATATGCTTTCTCTATTGATGATTGTGGATTGATTGGCTATGTCTGAGTAGTCTCTTTGTTAGGTTTTAGGGATTTCCCAGGAAAAACAG